>CAUYSK010010819.1:0-12592 GCA_963575035.1 Avahi laniger
TATCAATATAAGCATGCAAGAAACATAAAAAAGCAATGAAAAATGACACCTATGAAGGAACACAATTATTTTCCAGTTACAGGCCTCAAAGGCATTAAAATAATAATGTTTAAGGAAACTCAGTTAGATATAGGAGAACACAGATAGATAATACAAAGAAATCAGGAAAACAATTTATAATCTGAATGAAAAATTCAGCAAAGAAATAGATACCATAAAAAAGAACCAAAGAGAAATCCTAGAAGTGAAGAATTCAATGAATGAAATAAAAAATATAATCAAGAGCTTCAACACTAGACTAGATCAAGCAGAAGAAAGAATTTCTGAACTTGAAGATATGTAAATGTAAATACTATAAATATAAGGATATAAATAATAAATAATGCAGTTTAAGTCCAATAAAGAAATATCAGACTTAAACTTCATTATAGACCAAATAAATCTAAAAGATATTTATAAAACGCTTCATCTAATAGCTATAGAATACACATTCCCCTTATCGGCACATGGAACATTCTCCAAGGTAGACCATATATTAAGCTACACAACAAATTTCAACAACTATGAAAACACTGAAATTTTATCAAGTATTTTTCCAGACCACAATGGAGTAAAACTGGAAATCAATAACAAGAGGAACTCTGGAAACTCTGCATGAAAATTAAGTAATATGTTATTCAATGACCATTGGGTCAATGAAAAAATTAAAAAGAAAATCAAAAAATTCTGGATACAAATGAAAATGGAAACACAACATACCAAAGCCCATGGGATCCAGCAAGAGCAATGCTGAATGGGAATTTTATAGCAATAAATGCTTATATCAAAAAGCATAAAGATTTCAAAAAAATAATGCACTTCTGGGAACTCAAAAAGCAAGAACACACCAAACACAAAATTACTAGAAGGAAATAACAAATATCATACCAAACTAAACACAATAGAAACTAAAGAAAATACAAAAATCAACAAGTTAGTTTTTTAAAAAGATAAACAAAATCAACAAACCATATTAGCTAGACTAAGAAAAAAGAGGGAAGACCCAAATGAATAACATCAGAAAAGGAAAAGGAGACATTACATTTGATATCACAGAAATACCAAGAATAATTAGGGACTATTACAAACAACTACATGTGAACAAATTAGAAAATGGAGGAAATAGATAAATTTCTGGACACCTATAACTTACCAAGAGTGACCCAGGAAGAAATAGAAAACCTAAACAGACCAATAATGAGTAACAAGATTGAATGAGTAATAAAAAAATTTTCTTAGTGAAGAAAAGCCCTGGATTGATGGCACTGCAGTTGAATTGTACCAAATTTTTAAAAAAGAACTAACACTAAATTTCAAATTGCCAGCAAGATAACTGTTCTTGTTTTGTTTTCTTATTTTTGCTTTTTTTTTTAAATCATCCAGCCCCAAACATCATACTTTTCTCATTTCCTATGTTTCATGCTTTTTATTCATCCAGAGTTATTTATTTTATTTTATTTTTATTTCAGCATATTATAGGGGTACAAATGTTTAGGTTACATATATTGCCTTTGCCCCACCCGAATCAGAGTGTCAAGCGTGTCCATCCCCCAGAGGGTGTGCACCACACTCATTAGGTGTGAATATACTCATCCCCTTCTCCCTCCTCCCACCTGCCTAACACTCAATGAATGTTACTGCTATATGTGCACTTAACTGTTGATCAACTGATACCAATTTGATGGTGAGTACATGTGGTGCTTGTGTTTTCATTCTTGTGATACTTCACTTAGAAGCATGGGCTCCAGCTCTATCCAGGATAATACAAGAGGTGCTAGATCACCATAGTTTTTTGTGGCTGAGTACTACTCCATGGTATACATATACCACAGTTTATTAATCTACTCAAGTATTGATGGGCACTTGGGTTGTTTCCACATCTTTGCAATTGTGAATTGTGCTGCTATGAACTTTCGAGTACAGATGTCCTTTTTTACAGAATGTCTTTTTTTTTCCTTTGTGTAAATACCCAGTAGCGAGATTGCTGGATCAGATGGTAGTTCTACTTTTAGTTCGTTGAGGTACCTCCATATTACTTTCCATAGAGGTTGTACTAATTTGCAGTCTCACCAGCAGTACATGAGTGTTCTTCTCTCTCCTCATTCATGCCAACATTTGTTGTTTGGTTTTGGGACTTTTTGATAAAAGTCATTCTCGCTGGAGTTAAGTGATATCTCATTGTGGTTTTGATTTGAATTTCCCTGATGATTAGAGATGTTGAGCATTTTTTCAGATGTTTGTTAGTCATTAGTCTGTCTTCTTTTGAAAAGTTTCTGTTGATGTCCTTTGTCTGCTTTTTAATGGGGTTATTTGATTTTTTTCTTGGTGATTTTCCTGAGTTCTATATAGATTCTAGTTATCAGCCCTTTATTGGATGTATAGCATGCAAATATTTTCTCCTATTCTGTAGGTTATCTATTCACTCTGATAGTTTCCCTTGTATGGGAAGAAGCTTTTTAATTTTATCAGGTCCCATTTATTTATTTTGTTGTTGCTGTGACTGCTTTTGGGGTCTTCTTCATAAATTCTTTGCCTAGGCCAATGTCTATAAGAGTTTTTCCAACATTTTCTTCTAGAATTCTTTCGGTTTCATGCCTTATCCATCATGAGTTGATTTTTGTGAGAGGTGAGAGGTGAAGATAGCCACATATAGAAGAATGGGTTCTTTACTTTTAAAAGCTTAAATGGCCAAAATCAGTGCTCAGAAAATTGAATTCGTGTTTTTCTTTTCTATATGTTGTAATTCAGTAGAAGACACAGATATTTTATTGAATTATTGAGAAGATGCCAGCAGTCTAGACATAGGAGAACACAGTTTGTGGACCTTACAAATGGATGGCACAGCAAATACGATGGGCAGGACAACAATACCACATTCCCATCCCAAATGGACAACGCAGCAGGCTATAGCACCAGCAGATACTGCAACAAAAGATGAACAGAGACTAGATAGGCTAAAATGCATCAGAGAGGCCACAAATGGCCTTGGTGACAATTCAGGACTCTGTGCCCTTCTAATGCCACAAGGTTATAAAAATTTTCCCTGAAGCTCGGAAAGAAGGATAAAAAAAATTACTATTAAGAGGGGACAACATCCCTGATGATAAGTCTGAATTTGAAATTGACTAAGCTTAAATGCAACACTGATTGAGAAA
The DNA here is from genome assembly GCA_963575035.1 of Avahi laniger. Taxonomy (NCBI): domain Eukaryota; kingdom Metazoa; phylum Chordata; class Mammalia; order Primates; family Indriidae; genus Avahi; species Avahi laniger. Next base: position 3,195 of record CAUYSK010010819.1, read on the forward strand.
TTACCCTGAAGAGACTGTTTGAACTTGAATGGCACAGTTTCCTTAAAGGAACCAGATTAAACGTTTTCCTCTATCAAGTGGAAATGAGAGTTCATAAACAAGTTGATTGCAATTACAGGAAAAAAAAATTAGAGTAGTAGCATATAAATTTAAAACACATGGCATATGTTAAATGTAGAAAGTGAATGTCATGTTTTGGAAACCAGTCATGCCAGTTTAATTAAATATGGGACTTGGTTAATAAATGGGGAAAGAGGAACTTAAGAGAGGCTAACGAGGATGAATTACAAACTAAAAGACATCTATGCCATGTTATAGAGTGTGGATTTCATCTTCAGATCCCATAGAATGATTGACAATTTTAAATAATGGAACAACCACATTATTTCTTAAGCCAAATTAAGATATAATTCATATGCAGCAAAATGTGCCCCTTTTAGTATAGAGTTCTGTAAGTTTTGACAAATGAATTGAGTCAGACACAACATCCCAATCCAAATATAAAACAGTTTCCTCACTTAAAAAGTCCCTCTTGCCTTTTTAGGACAAGCCAACCCCATCCTCAGTTACTAGTACCCACTGACCTATTCTCTATCATTATAATTTTGACTTTTTTGGAATGTCATATCAATGAACTCATACTCTATGTTGCCTTTTGAACCAGGCTGCTTTCATTCAGCATAACATTTGATATCTATCCATGTTGTTGTGTATATCAGTATTCTGGTCATTTTTATTCCTGAGTGGTATTCTAGTGTATTGATATATCACAGATTGCTTATCCATTCACCAGCTGAAAGTACTTAGCTTGTTTTCAGTTGTTTTGTTATAATAAATACAATAAACTATAAACATATCTCAAACTGCATGCTTTTATAGCTATTAATTAGAAATCTAAGATTGGGATTGATGTGCCCATCAATAATAAATGGGTCAAGTAAATATTTACCTTTACTATCAACTGCCCAAATATTTTCCATAGTGGCTGCCATTTTGCAGTCACAGCAAAATATGTGAGAGTTCCAGTTGCTTTGCACGCATGCTGTTTGGATGTATTTTTATTTTAGCCATTCGAATAGGTGTATAGAGGTATTTTATTGTGATTTTAATTTGCATTTCCCTAATGTCTAATGATGTTTAACACCTATGTTTTTATTATTTACCTTTCATATATATTTTATATTATTAATATTATTAATATAGATGCTATTACATGCCATCTGTATATCCTTTTGGTGAACTCTTTACAACTTTTGTATATTTTATTGGGTGATTTGATTGTTACTCAGATTTTAGAGTATCTTATATATTGTGGATGCAAATCCTTTCTCATATTTCTGTTTAGCCAATATTTTCTCCCAGTCTATGGCTTGTCTTTTCAAATCATATATGTATGTTGAAAAGATCAGCCTGGCTTCAATTTTTACAATCAACTAAAATAGGCATGATTGGAGTCAGGAAGCTTAGATAGTTGCATGTAGTCAGAGAAACTGAACAGAATATAACAGCACTAAAAAGAGAAAATCAACAGTTGTTTGTTAATTTGCATTTCTGGTGATATGGAGAAGAAGGAATAAAAAATTGCCTAGGATTCTTCCCAGAACAAATGAAAAGAAAATTTTATTCATTGAATAAATTTATATTTTGAGAAGAAAGAAGGCACATTTTTTTCTGTTCTATTTTCATTTTTAAAATGTGGGATACTACATGAGCATTTGTTTACTAATGTCTAACTTTATATTTACCATGACGTTTGATATGGTCAGATTTTGGCATGTACCATGATTATGTTCCTTTTCTGAAATGTAAAAACTCTCCAGTCATTAAAACATTAGTTTCTTGGTAGCCAGTCTTATCCATGCATCTCGCCTCAGTGTACTAGTACCTACAAGAGCCCTTAGCATATACGAGGTACTTTGTGATTAATAAAAATAGAAATCTGTGATTAATGTCATGTGCTGATAGGTTTCCATGTCCTGATCATGTCTTGACCCTTATTCTGGTATTTACCTCAGATCCAGCTAATTCTATGTTCACCTTCCTCCTGTTTGTTCCACTTGGCCTAAACTTACCTAATCCTTGTTTTTCTTTCTTTGCCATGCTTTTGGATCCATATGGTGTTCTAAACTAACATAGTGCACCTGGCTGATATTAAATGCAATTATTTTCTCATCTGAGATGAATTTTTAGGGATTTCTAAATATGTTCATTATTTCATCCAAAAAAATAAATAGATAAAATCTTTACCCTGTGTCTATATTAACTAATTTCAAACAGGATACAGAGATATTAATAAAAAAACAAGAATAACAACAACTTTAAAAACTGTTTTATGTGTTAGTTACCACATGTTTCTGTTTTACCAGAAAAAAAAAAACAGTCACTACATTTTATTCATCTCAAAGAAGATAATATTTCAGGGAACCTGAAATAAGAATTACGGCCTTTCATGGTCTGTCTATATTTTAAAGAGCTGGATAAAATCTATCTATTTGTAATCTTCTTTTACATCATATTATCAAAAAGGCATTCTTTTTATTTGAATAGTACATGTTTGTGAGAGCTATAAATTAAGAAGACTTTAATCAGTATTAGTCACAAAACATTCCCTGAATGCTCACTAAAAACTATTTTAGCTCAAGAACATCAGGTGTTTATAGAATTTTTCCTAAATTCTTATTTCTAAAGTTAGTTCTTTGACATGTTTTGTCAAAATATACATTATAATGTTTAAGAATACATGCCAAAATCAAATTAGCCAAGAAAATTAACTAGATAGCAGAAACATAAACATAATAAGTGGTACAGATTAAAACAAATGTGAAGATCTGTGGATAACCCCGTTTTATTCTGTGAACTTGAGTGTCTGTCTATAGCCTAATACATACCCTGAAATGCTATAATTTTTTAAAAAATTGAGACAGAGTGCCACTCTGTTGCCCGGGCTAGAGTACAGTGGCATCAACATAGCTCACTGCAACCTCAAACTCCTGGGCTCAAGTGACCCTCCTGCCTCAGCCTCCCGAGTAGCTGTGACTACAGGCACAGGCCACCACACCTGACTAATCTTTCTATTTTTTGTAGAGATGGGGTCTTATTCTTACTGAGGCTCGTTTTGAACTCCTGGCCTCAAGCAATTCTCCCATCTTGGCCTCCCAAAGTGCTGGGATTACAGGCATGAGCCACCATGCCCCTGAAATGTTACTGACACATTGAACACTAAAAGAAAAAAGAAAATACATAAATATTCTGTTGAATTATCTCACTTTTTTAATTCAATGAATTTGATAAATGATTCTTTTAAAACTGTGAAATTGTGTTTATTCAGCTTGCCAGTCAAAATAAATGTTATTATCAAACCTACAGTTTCAGTGAAGCTTAGGGGAATCAAACAAAATCATGTCTGCTTCATAAATTATAAGCGCAATAGTGAGGTAATAGGAACCGTACCTGATTCTGGAATGATTCATGGTGGCAATATGAAACTTCTATGAAAAAGAAGCTATAAAAACAAAGCAAAATAAACAAACAAATAAAAAAACCCAATCAACAACAGAAATGAGTTGGGCCCTTTTGGGGTGAGGATAACAAAATAAATGAAAAATTATTCCGTATTTCTTCTAGCCAAACTAAGCATGACAAGAAAATTGTAATGATGAATGCAGGAATATAATGCTACATCTATCTTTATGTCCAATTACACGCATCATTTTATATGAGGAAAACTAAATGCAACTTGTATTGACAGGGCATCAAAGTCATGAGTGGAACTGTCTTCAATCATTTGTAAAAACTCCTTTTACATAATCTCCTCTGATACTTTTGAAGGACATCTGCATTATATCCTTAAATATTTCAGTTAACATAGATGCAATGAATTTTATCTTCAATATCCTAGAATATGCTATATGTGGCACGAGCGTTTGTTTTATTCTCTAATGTTTTAATAAGCTCTGAAGCCATGTCTGGTACGTAGAAGGTGCTCAATAACTCTGTGATGAATGAATCAGTAAATTTTATCTTTGATGAAATGTAAAGACAATTTCCCTAGCATTCCTTCACAAAACATCATGGTAATATCATTCATTAGTTTAATGTGTTAGAGTAAATTTTCTAGCATATGATTATTCTCACATCAAAAAATAAAATTCAGTTATCAGACAATAAAAAATTCCATATCTGGCATATCAAGAACATAACCCCAATGTACATTCATTATGTGGTTTCCATATTCATGCCCATGTCCATATCCACAATACATATGTTGTTATGGAAGTACAAACTGTTGTTTTATTTTTAATAAAACTCTCTAAAGTTCCATAAGATTATGAAGATATTTGATGCATTTAATAAGTAAAAATAAAGATTAAAGTAAAACTGAATATTGAACTAAATTCGTTTCTGGTATGGATTCCTACTAAAAAAAAGTCTAAATTATTAAAAAAAAGATATGAAAGATAACCTCATAAAGGATTAATATTTTTTTAAACATAAATAATAAATATTTTAACAAATAACCAGAACATTAAATATGTCATGGGCAATAGTGGATGAATAGCGCCAAAATTCATAATTTGTACAGATTAATTTGTGGCAATTCATTAATTTGTATAGCTTATTTGTACTGATTAACCTATTTGAGGAAGAAATGTAAGAGAGGGCTTCATGGAAAAAATCAGGCTTTAGCAAAATTATGAAGAATAAATAACAGGACATTATTCTAAAACTCAATAGCAAAAAAACAGACAACTAATCTAAATAAAAAAAGGAAAAATGACACAAATAGACATTTCTCTAAAGAAGACACAAATGACCAATAGGTATATGAAAAGATGCTCAACATTAGTAATTATCAGGGATAATTATCAGTAATATCATCTTACATCTTTTAAGATGGCTACTATAGAAAGAAAGATAAGCGTTGGCAAGCATGTGGAGAAATTCAAACCCTTGTACGCTGTTGGTGCGAACATAAAATTGTGTAGCCACTATGGAAAACAGTATAGCAGTTTCTCAAAAAACTAGAAATGGAACAACCACATGATCTAGAAATCTTTCTCCTGGCTATATATCCAAAACAATTAAAATCAGGGTGTCAAAGAGATATCTGCACTCCCATATTCATTACAACATTATTCACAAGAGAGCCAAGATATAAAAAACGTGTAAACATCTGTCCTGGCCTAGACTGGGGTTAGGTAAACAACCACATTCCTGGCAGTGGAAGTAGCCCAGTGAAGATATTAGAGCCAAGTGGTCTGAGGAGGGCAAATATACAGGGGAGGAGACAATGATGGCTATGAGAGGTCAGATACATACAAGGTGATTGATCAAAAAATAGATATTATATATTAATATTCATGGAAACCTGGTCTCTATTAGAAAAAGGAGTAACAAATATGGAAGGAGATAACTTTAGAATAAACTCTGTGGTATTACATTAAATTGGAGGTATTAGTGTGAATTCATGGATTTCAATATACAGTAATAGATATATATAGATAGACATAAAAAAGTTTGTGCATGTGTGTGCATGGATACATTCCCCAGTTCTGTATGCTGAGAGGTCCTGAGCAGGGATATGTCTATATCAACGAGCAAACATAGCACCTGGATGTTAGTTTCTAAGTGTTATTTTCTATTGAGAAGAAAACAAGGCTCCTTAAAAAAATGGCTAATTCCGGGGCTTGGTAAGGAAAAGATCAAGTTGAATCTGCAATATCAAGCTAGAAAAGAGGCACTCAGAAAAGGAAGGAAACATGTTCAACGGACACAAGAGCCAACTTGAGTGGGCCTTCACTGGCCAAACTGGGACAATTTAAGAATAAAAATAATGATAGTAGCAAATTTTAGTTATTGTTTAAATAGGAAATCATGGCCAATTTAACTATATTAAATTGAATTGAGTACATTTAATGTCTAAAATTACAAGATATGCACATGGCCTCAATATAGTTCCCCCACAAAATATGTATTGACTGGCAAGTCAGCGAGAAGTCTGACAACTCAGAAGTCTGACAAGTAAACAGAGTGAACACAACCATTAAGGGAACAAATGGAAATGATGTGCCCCTGATAGGGTGCAATGACAAAAACAGAGTGTCACTTTCAAAGTCAGAGAAGCACAACTTGAAACTAATCATGAACAGCACTAAATACACGTGGAGGAACGGTCCCTAAAATAACTGGTCTATATATTCACAAGTGCCAAAGTTATAAAATTCAAAATAAGACTGAACATCTACTCCAGATTAAAGAAAGCTAGAGACATGAAAACTCAGCATGTTTCTAATTCAGAACTGAATGTCTATCATTTAAAGAGCATGTGAGAATACTGATAGAACTTGAATGGGATTTTAGGATTAAATGTTAATAATTTATCAATATAAGTTTTCTGACTTTTATGGTAGACTGTGGTTAGGCATAAGAATTTCCTTGTTTGTAAGAAATGCACGTTACGTATTTGGGGGTGACGGTGCATCTTATCAGCAACTTACTATTAATACAAAATGGTTCAGAAAAAAAGTTATTTGTATTCATCTGTAACTTTGTGGTAAGTTTAAGATTCTCTCAAATAAAAATAAAAAGTGGAAGAAAGGAATTAGAAATAGTGAGATAGATATCTAATCAAGTATTTCAACCATCATAGAAAAATTAGGACAATCAAATTTAGGGAAAGATGATGATAAGCTCATTCATGGTGATGTTGAAGAAGGTGGAGCAGCTAGAAAGGTCTCAGGGGAGATTTCTGGATTCGAAGATATAAATTTGGGGGGGAGGAGGGGATGGGTATATGCATACACGATGAGTGCGATGAGCACTGTGTGGGGGAGGGACACACTTGAAGCTCTGGCTTGGGGGGGAGGGGGGACAAGGGCAATATATGTAACCTAAACATTTGTGCCTCCATAATATGCTGAAATAAAAACAAAAAGAAGATATAAATTTTGAAGTTAGGAGAATATAATAATTAGAAATATGGAGTACATGAGACTGATTTTCCTGATGACCCTGACATGTCAAGAGAAAAGCATTAATATATTTCCAGGGGATGTGTGTGTGTATATAAGTATATATTTGTGTGTGTGTGTGTGTGTGTGTGCACGTGTGTGTGTATAAATAAGGCAGTAGTAGAAAAACTGCAAAAGAGTTCTGGATCTGGTATCATGTTTCTGGTTTTGAATCCTCGCTTCAGTGTATACTAAAGTGCCATCTATGACAAGCTGTCATACCTACAAGTAGCGCAACAGTGCCTCAGTTTTTACAATAGTAAAGTGGGGATTGCAATAAATAGCTTGGGTTTTTAATAAAGATTACCTCAGTTAATATATGCAAAACTATCAGCTACTATAACTAGCATAAAGGAAGCCTCCATTGTTAGCTTTTATTATAGTCCTTCTCATTACACTTACTATGACTAACAAAGAATCTCTTCTTGCAAAGTGCGAATAAATTTTAAAAATAAACTTTGTTATAAAACATTATGAGAGCTTTTTGTAACATTAAGTTGGTTACGTTTTAATGCATATTTTCCTGCAACTCCTTAGAGAATTCAAGCACTATTTTTCTGTTTCTATGCAGAAATACAGTCAGTAGGTTTTATTTGCCTAAATTGAAAATGAGCAATCAATTGGTGATGTTATAGGAATTTTTTTTTAACTATTTCAGTAGACTTCTGCTAAAGTAACTGATGACAAAAGTGCTTTTTTATTTTGGAATCTAAAGAGTCATAATGATATCTGTGTTTTCAAGTGAACACAAGTCTATTATAACCTCCGGATGTGTTTTACCAGAACAGAAAGAACAGTTCTAAAATTGGGAAAATTGGGAGGGCTATAAAATTGATTTGAATGAGCAGGAGCTGGGAATGATAACATAGTATATTAGTGATATGGTCATTTATTTTGAATCCTCTTTGTGCTGACTTAATTTTAAAAATATGTGTGTATTTTGCAGACAAAATGTTCACTTTGGTGTACTTACTAAATACAGTTTATTTACTAAATTTATTAGTACTATCTTAAATTGTTGCCAGAATTAATTCAAAATGAATAAGAAAATTTTATTTGAATAAGGAAAAATTTACCTTAGAATTATTGTATCTTCCTTGATGTTTAAAAATTAATATTCTTAATATTCATATTCCAATTATCTTTTATTATTATATCAACCATATATAACACGTCAAATCATCATAAAATCATTCTTTGGAAACATATTTTAATTTTCTTCAATCTGTCAGATAAATTGCTAGAATCTATGCATTTGTAATTTTGCCAGATTACCAAGTTATCATCCAAAGAATTTAGTACCAATTAACACTCTATCACAATTTATGACAGTACCTATTTGTTCAGGGTTAAGCACCTCAGTGTGAAGGAACGTTTAGATTACTGTTGATATAATAGGATTAAAATATATCTCTATACATCTGCATATGTCTAATTTTCATTTCTCTCATTATGATTGGGTTTGGACATTTGTAGAGGTTGAAGAACTACTTGTAAATTTCCATTCTGTATCTACCTTGTTCATCTCTTTTAATAATTTTTATTGGAATTTTGATATTTTTTTCCTTATATAGTAGAGAAATTATAACCATGAGCCGCAAATATTTATTTCCAACTGTTTATTTATTTATTTAAATTTAGATTTTATATATATATTTTAATTGGCTTTAACCTGTATTTATTCTTTTTGTTTTTCTTTCTTTCTTTATTTCAGAGTATTATGGGGGTACAAACGTTTTTGATTACAAATGTTTTATTATGCTTGAGTCAGAGTTATAAGTGTGCCAATCACTCAGATAGTGCTCATTATACTGTGTGTATGTGTGTGTATATATATGTGTGTGTGTGTTTAATTAGCTATTCAAAAGTTTTTATGTATTTAGATCATATTTATTATTTATTTGTTTCTCATTCTGGATCTTGAGTCAGTTGAATGGGCATTCCTGACCCCAAGGTTTACATTTCATACATATGAAGCACTTTTATGATATAATTTTTGCATTTAAATATTTACTTTAGTTAGGTTTATAAAATGTTGTATGGGGTAAGATGTGGAAATGATAGATAGATGCCGTGCGTGGTGGCTCACGCCTGTAATCCTAGTACTCTGGGAGGCCGAGGCGGGCAGATTGTTTGAGCTCAGGAGTTCGAGACCAGCCTGAGCAAGAGCAAGACCCCGTCTCTACTAAAAACAGAAAGAAATTAATTGGACAATTAAAAATATATATAGAGAAAAAAAAAATTAGCCAGGCATGGTGGTGCATGCCTGTAGTACCAGCTACTCAGGAGGCTGAGGCAGAAGGATCCCTTGAGCCCAGGAGTCTGAGGTTGCTGTGAGCTATGATGATGCCACGGCACTCTAGCCCAGGCAACAGAGTGAGACTCTGT
>CAUYSK010010822.1:0-10478 GCA_963575035.1 Avahi laniger
TATCACCTCTCCCTGTTTGTTCAGGCTTTTTCCTTTTTTCTTCTTCACACACAGCATTACGGTCATTGTATTAGTCAGTGTTCCCCAAAGAAATAGAACCAATAGGAGATGTGTGTGTGTGTGTGTGTGTGTGTGTGTGTGAGTGAGAGAGAGAGATTTATTATGAGGAATTGGCTCATGTGATTATAAGGCTGAAAAGTCTCATAATCTGCCTTTTGTAAGCTGGAGACTTGTTGCTCCATGAATTAACATAAACGTGTTTGCAGACAGGATTTGTCTTAGGAATTTTGCAGAGCTTTGCCCTGAAGGAATATGTGAATGTGTTGGTTCACATTTCAAATGCTGTTACACTCAGAAGGACATCTCTGAAAGACAGTAGTGACTGTATCTCACAAGGCGCCATGTTTCTCAGACCTAAAGGTTTGGATTTGCTTTGTAAAGCAAAGTGAATCTGTTAAAAACTACAGGCTGAGAGCTGACAATGGAGTGTCCCCCGAACAGACAGCTGCCCGAATGGCTAAAAGCAAAGCTCTTGTTTTAACACTCTAGACTACCTGTCTCCATTCACAATAACCTAGTAAATATGGAGCCAACATATCTCTGTTTAACCCCTCTATTAAGTGATAAACTTACCTTAGAACTTAGAAGTTAATCTTTGAAAGATTTTGTAACCATTTGCTCACATAGATAGAATTAGTTAAAGAATCTGTAGAAGCCTTTTGAAAATCTGTTACCTAAGAGGAACTACCTGCTGTTATGTAAATTTGTTACTCCTGGCAATTACTCACCATTCCCTATAAGTTACCATGTAAGACCTCATTCGGGGCTTTTTTAGACCCATGGAGAAGGTCTAGGCCCCCTGAGATCCCACTTTGCCTATAATCTTCATAAACTTATAAAACTATATCTTTGTCTCTGTGTATTCTTTTATTTCTTTTATTTTCCATTTTTCTCCATTATTTTCTTATCCCTTGCAGCTCTATCAAAGGGACTCGGTTTTTTTGCAGGGAACATTGGCCATGTTCCCGGCAAAGACTCAGGAAACCTAGTGGTAATATTCAGTCTGAATCCAAAGGCCTGAGAAACAAGGGAGATGGTGACTTACATTCCAGTCTGAGGGTAGGAGAAAATAAGATGAGGAGTTCCAGCTCCAACAGTGAGGCAGGAAAAAAGGGGCAAATTCCTCCGTTCTTAGTCTTTAATTTTATTTAGGTCCTTAAATGGACTGGATGATGCACAACCTTATTCATATTCTCCGAATACAACTGAATAAAACAATGTAATATAAAAGGATGGGGAAAAATCAACCACTTAAAAATTTAAAAGTCAGAGGTTTCATAATATTTTCATCTAAGAATGTAACCAACTCTATGAACAAATTTTAATGACCCCTATTTTTTTTTATATAATCCTCTCCCTTAACTAACTACTTGACCTTTTGAGTTGTCTCCCAGAAATGGTTGATTTTCTGCAAGTCAAAGGAGCTGAGATTCTGAAGACCCGTGGACAGACTTCCAAGATTCACTACCCCCTACAGCCTGGCCACAATGCACATAGCCCCTTGTTAGATATATGGCCTGCCCCAAGGCACAAGGCCCCTTCTTTAAAAGCCCATGATCTCTGTTAGTCAGAGAGATGGATTTGAGGCAGCTTCTCCCATTCTCTGTGGCAATCTTCCTTTTCTCAATAATTGGATCTTTTTGCAACGAGCAGCTAGACCTAGGCGGAAATCCCCTTGCAGTTTTGACAAGAAGAAATCAAATCTGCACTTAAAAATTAACACTGTGATTTCCTTATCAATGTACATTCTTAACCCCCTAAATAAATGTTAAGCAAAATGAATTCAATCATATGCTAAAAGTAATACACCTAGTTTATGTGGATATAATCAAGAAATACTAGAATGACTTTATAATATCAAAAATTTATTTATATAATTAATTCAATCAATAGATCAAAGCCAAAAATTTATAATTATCTCACAAGAAAATAAAACAAAATTCAACAAAATTCGATATCCATTCTTGCTGAAAGAGTTTTCATGATAGAGTAGAAAGATATTTTCTGCATATGTTAATTAATATCTATATGGTGTTCCCATTTCTGGTATTAATGAAGTATCTTATTATAGACTAGCCTTGTAACTAGAAAGTTAGATACAATATAAAATGTGTGAAATATCTACAAAGAAAGCAAGATCTTAGAGAAAAGGGAAACATATCAAAGTGACGTTGACATTCTGCAATATTTTCCCTCTAAGCATTTTTCAATGTACAACTGGCACAGCCATGAAACTAAGTATAAAACAGTAGCTGAAAGTATGAGAAACTAAGCTGAGCTTTAGCAGTCTTATGTGTCCACAGAGACAAAACTTAAAGTTTGGGACTACAAAGATTCCCAAAAACTTGGGAATCGCAGATTATAGAAAGGAAATACATTCTCCTCAAGGCATTTGTTTATTTATAACCAGCATGAAGCCAAGAGACTAAGAGGCCAAATATTCTCATAATGTTTCCATAATTGTCTCATAGGGTTCAGGAGGCAAAATTGGGATTCAGAACCCATTAGGGAAAAGGGTCTATGGTAAATATATATGATTCCACTTTGGTTCCCAGAGGGTATCAACCCAAAAGTAAAGATCAGTTAAAAGTAGCTCAACCCTCACAATGATTGCAAACCAACTTTAAACCAGCTCAATCCCAAATTGGCTTAAAGTGATCTATTCTCCATTAACTGCCTGCTAGAAAGCAAAAGTAAATCCTGCAGGAAAATAAGATTAACCAGAGCCTCAGATTATCTCTTAAAAGTTTTATATACATGTTTTTGGCATTTAATCAAAATTATCAAGCATGTTAGAAAACAGAACTAAATGATCAAAAAGAAAAGAAAAAATAGACATGAGAAACATGTACATTGGGTAGGAAAATCTGTAATTACTGGGCCCAGATTTTAAAATATCTATAATTAATTTATCAAAAATTTCATCAGAGAACTAAAAATGGAAACTCTAGAATCTAAAATATAAAAATTAAAAGTATGAACTCAATAAATAAATGTGTTAGTAGCTTAGAAAAGAGACAGATTGAAATAAGAACATAAAAATATGGAAAGAATAAAAGGAAGAAAAAATTATTAAAGAGCATAAGGAAGAGAAGAAATGTTAAAACTATCCATTTAAATGTAATCTGAGTCCCAAAAGAAAAGAAAGGAGAGAATATTTGTAGAGTACTGAGAATTTTCGAAACTATTAAAAGACATTAATTCACATATTCATCAAGCACTTTAAAACTAAAGCAAGATAAATACAATCAAAACCACAGCAAATTTTTGAAAAACCAAGTCAAAGAGAAAATTTTAAAAATAATCAGAAGAAAACACATATTTTCTTCAAAGCTTATGCCAACTTTTCAGCAATGATAACAGCCAAAAAGTATGGAATGACATATTTAAATTGCTGGAAGAAAACAAATGATAGACTACATATCTAGTAAAAACAACCTTCAAAAGTTAGGATAAAATAAAAGCACTTCCAGATACCCAGAATATGTCACTAGCAGACCCATACTAAAAGAAAAATTAAAGGAAATTTTTCAAGCAGTAAGAAATTTGTCTCAGATGGAAAAAAGTGGGTAAGCAAAAATAATTTATCCACCAATATTTATCCACCAGCTTCCATTTCCCATTGATTAAAGATTGCTCTTGGGAGCATCAGCTCCCACTCCACTCCTTGAAGGCTAAGCTTACAAGAGAATCGCTAACTATTACAGCTATGGAAAAGGTACAGAGAAAGGAAGTGGAAAAAGCATAGCCTGGGCGTGAAATAGGATGCTTTCTTTATGAGTATGAGCTCCTACGGAACTGCCCACTGTAAAACAGTTAAAATCGGTGTTGGCCTAAAGACATGGAGTGCAGGGCACCAAAAGTCCCTGCTACACTATGGTAAAACGTGTTTAAAATGGGATCATTTTGAGTCCTGTGAAATCAAATCTGTAGCTATTCTTCAGTATGTGAGAATATCACTAGTTCTTCAGTTTTCTCTCCTTCTCTCTCCCTCCTAGTGGTTACAGACTTTATCAATAAATAATTAACATAGCATCACTCTAATAATCACATTTTGACTTGTCCACTAGATTGAATGATAAATATTAACATTAGTATGTTATTAATATTATTTTCCCTTCTTAGAAATGTCAGGGCTTATAAATCAGCACTTTTTTTCTAATAAGAAATTAAGAAACTTCATGGTTCTATGAATCATGAAGTCATCATGAAGTCATTATGAATCATGAATCATCATAATAATATATTTCTGTTTTCACTTAAGAAAGAAACATGTCATGGACTACAAAGTATCTCTGAATACACATTGTATGCTGGAGGGCTAAGAATCAGAGCTCCTCTTTCCAGAATCCAGAAAAATGGATGTTTCACAGTACAATACTGTTGCTAAGTGAGTTGTCCCTCGGTTATAGGGTAAACACATTTGAGTTCCCTTCTGAACTCCCACCCAGATACTCTTTGAATAATGTCTACAAGGCTTCTTACACAGACAAGAGGAAATGAAAGATATTTACTTTCTTGAAATAAAGCAGAATATGCTTTCCTCCATCCACTTTGCTCAAAACAGGAGCAAGAAAAACGTTTACTCCATAATCCAAAGCCAGTTAAGGATGCCAGAATAACCCAAGCCTGCCACACAGACAAGAGACAGATCAAGTCACAAGTCCCATAAAATGGAAATTAATATTTGCTATGGTCAGGAGTACATTTCAAAATAAATTATCTAAATATTTCAGATAAAAAGTTTGAAGTTTCCTCTGATCTGGCTAAAAGGCATACTATCTCCAAATTTCTCTTCCTTTTTCACCTTCAGGCATTGCTACATAAACCTGACAGCATTATTAATGCATCTCGCTCTATTATTCCTGGGCTTTACCAAATATGGGAAGATCAGAGAAACGGGTCCTTAAAAGAAGCAAACGTTATTGCTGTTGAGGGATGAACAGTTCTGCTCTTCCTTTCCTGCCACTTAGGGTGCTGCAGGCCTTCATAGAGTAATGTGTGCAAAGGAAAAAAAAGATAAGCCAGCCCCATGGAGTGCTCAAAAAATGCACTTTCTCAAAATCTTAGGAAATCTTTTATCCTAATACAGTACACACTGATGGTAAGCTGAAATTTTCAACTGTCACAATCATTTAACTGTGAGTACTATTTTGTTTTCATAAGCCATTTTGTATAGTTATTACATAACAATATTTTTATGTTATTTGGCTTTTTCCTCACATCACTGCCTTTCATGTCCAAAAGCCATAAATAAGCAGGAAATGACAACTGTAGATGGATTCGTAAGTTGGATATTGATCATCTTTACACAGAGACTATCCTCCAGTCTGTGGCCCCAAGTGCTATCTGTGCCCCACCCCCACCCCACGCCATCGCAGGCTGCCCTGCCTTTGCTCATGTTTCACACTGTGCTAAGGCAAGTGGGACTGGTTGTCCCTTTGTTTTCTCACAACAGATAAGTCTTTATTCACTCTTTTCATGTTTATATCACTCTGCCAAGTTAACAACTCCTTAATTTATCCTTTTTTCCCCCCTCCCTCCTTCCTTCCTCCTTTTCTACCTTCCTTCCTTCTTCCTTCCTTCTTCCCTTCATTCCCTCCCTCTCCTTTCCTTCTTTTCTTTCATCCAGCCATTGAGTAACTTCTTCACTTAGTCCCTGTGATAGGCTTTTGTATACTTTTCTCTCTGTGCCAATCTTCAACATCAATTTTACAACTCCAAACAAAAAGATAGATGAAAATGGAGACACGACAGTGTTGTTTGGTGACCTACATATTGTTCTGATCTATAACTAAAGATTTGAAATCAAAATTTAAAAATACAACACATATTAAATTAGAATGAGAAAGCATTTTCTCCCTAGGAAGTTATGAGCAGAAATAAGAAAACATGAAAAATTGCACAGTACATACAGAGAGGATGGAAGATTTTACTGTTAAGAGCCAATGATCCAAAAGGTAAAACTCGATTGAATACCCAAACTGATTTTTAAAAAGGAATTCAATTCAGCTTGATTTATATTTAAAGAAGGGCATACATGTTTCATGCCTTGAACTTGTAAATTAAGAAAAGGAATACAAAGTTAGTAAAATATAACCCAGCATACAGTACCATTAATTTAGAGTTGAATAAGAAAGATGGGGGGAGAGGAAGAAAAGTAAAAGGAAGAGTAGAGAAGGAAAAAATAATAGCTAAAGATACAAAACAGAGGCAGGATAGGATAGGGAACAAATGAGAGGAATGATGTGTGTCACTGTATTGGTGCTTTATTTATGTATTTAATTTAACATCATAGAACTCTGAAAAGCAGGCCATTGATTACTCAGTTTTATAGATAGAGATTATCTTATGGCTAAAGCTGAGAGAGGGAGCCAGATATCTCCCCCCTTCCCATGGCTCACTCTGCCTTTGGGATCAGCCTGCCAAATACAGCCCTTCTGCTCTCCTCCTGTTTCCAGGGAAAAGGCTCAGCCTCTGTATGCCAAATCTGCTATAACTGAGTCAGGAGAGCTGTGTGATTTCAGGGATCAGTATTATGAAGCCAATGGTTAAATACACCTAAGCCTCATTCTCCAAAATACTACTGCAACAATACTGCATAAAAAAGAACCACAAAATCTTAGTGGCACAGAGCAATAAGTATTTATTTCACTCTTGGATATGTGAGTTACATGGTAAGGCTCTGCTCCGTGTGTGTTCATTCTGGGGTCTCTGCAAAAGCAGTAGCAGCTACCCAAGGGAAGTTTTTTGCATTGCAAGAGCAGGAGACCAGAGGTGCAAGAGGGCAAATACATTTCAAGTTCATGTCTGCCTCACATATGCTCACATTCCATTGATCAAAGGAAAGTAGCTGGGATAGACCCTGCATTAGAGAGAGGAAACATGCAGCACTTGGCAAAGGGGTAGATACAGGGAGAGATCAAGAATAGGGCCAATAATTGAATCCATCACACTCTAAAATCCCCAGTAATCATAATCAAGAAAAATAGAGAAATGCAGGCAGCTTAGTAGTCATTTGAGGTGTCTTTGTTATTTTCCCCAGTTCTGGTTCTCTGAATGAACCATGTTATTGTGTACTTCCATATATTTGTACATGTTGTTTACTATATGAAGTGCCTTTCTCTCCATCCTTTTTCTTAGTAAAATACTGCTTATCTTTCATGACTCTGTTCATGTGACTCCTAGTTTTAAGTCTTCTGTGGTTTCCTACCTTGGTATCATTGTGTCATTACAAATCTGCTTCCCTTACTACATTTGCAGTTCCTCCAAAACAAGGACTGTACCTTGTAAATCCTGATGTTTCTTGTATCTAACAAGGTATCTGTAAAAATAATAACAGCAACAAAATGTTTAACCGGAGCTTTTGAAATAATTAAATGTTCATTTTATCCTGATATTCACTTTGGCTCTATGTGCCAAAGTCAGTTAGTCCTGCAACAATTGAATTTTGAAACAGCTTTTTCATTTATGTGACAAATATTTATAACTTTTAGAAATATTTATACAGCTCTCAAGGTTCTCAGATCTAGTGGGAGAAATAGACATTTGGATACTGTATGCACTTGAAAAGAAGGATGGAAAAAATGTTGCCTGAGTACAGCAGAGAACATCCTACTGCCTAGCAGGTTAGAGAAAGATATAAGTTACCATTTTGAAATAAAATCTTGTTTTTCTTTCCCTTTTCCACTCTATCTACTCCACTGCCACCACCCATCCACAAACATGTCGCACATCTTTCCTCCTCTCTTTGCAGAAGTGATTCAATGTCCAGGTGACTTAGAGATGCTGCCATCACCTGGCTTGAAGTAGACAGAAGTTAAACAGTTTAAACAATATCAAACTCCAAAGGGCAAGGGGCATTCTTTTTGATGGACAGAGTGTGTGTCCTGAACTCCCTTCATATCTCAGGGCTTGAACTGATCATTCATAACACCTGGAAAGAAGTCTTCTGTTCACAAGGCATTTCTGCATTTTCCACTGATCTTCACAATCACCCTGTGAGGAAGGCTTAAAGGCAAACGGTGTCACAAAGATCCCAACATCTCTGATTATGCTGTCATTTTGCTTTATGAATCCAATGGTGAGAATTTATACTGTGACTTATTGACCCCAGCTTGATCCGAAGATACTGATCTTTTAAACCTCTCTCTTTGTGACACACACAACACACACACACACACACACACACACACACACACGTGCTGGCAAGAAAGAATTTGAATTGCCATTTTCAACTATTGAAAAGTTGTTTGATTGCTTTGAGAGTTAAAGCAGAGCCTGCAGTTGCTATATTATTTCGAACCTTTCTTTAAAACTGCTCATGTTTGTCTAGTTGAGTTATATTATGATAAATACATAGTAGATACTTTTTAAAAATGGCAACAAAATATAATATTAAAGAGTTTATTTTTTACAGCTCTTCAATTGCCTCATCCTTCCTGGTCTCAATGGAATCACTGTAGCTATACACCAGGGATATGCTATTTTCTAGGCTGTATGTAGCTCATCTATTTTAATTTTTTGGGAATATTTTAAATCAAGGCAACAACTGGAAGTTCTCTGTCCTTTATCCTAAGTTGATCATAAGAACACTCCAGAATAACATTGCATAATATGTTACTGAAATGGCACATAAAAGAATTTGGATTCTAATTTCAAAATCATTGTACAGTTTTGCTACACAGTGAGATTAGTTTTGTCATTTCATTATTTTTTGATACTGACTAAAAGACCTACTTTGAGTATTGCATCACTTCCTTCCAGATCTTTTTGATAGGAACTGAGTTACTTTTTCATAATCCTGGTGAGAAAAACTAAAACCAAACCTCCCTCTCTTGCCCTACCATGGGTCCTTCCCTCTGTCTTCATGAAGAAGGAAAAGAAGGAGAGCAATCCTCCAAAAATGTCACAAAGACGTGACTTTAAGGCCTCACCTCTCCCAACCCCAACCAGTTTGCCACTTGGATTCTAAGGAATTCACTAAAAAAACTTTTAGAACTAATATACAAGTTCAGAAATGCTGTGAATAAAAAAATCAACAAAATATATAACTTTGACATAATAATTAATTGTGTATATATATATGCTAACAAGGAATGGTGGGAGAGGGAAATTAGAAAAGCAATTCCATTTACAATAGCACCAAAAACACCAAAAAGAGATTAATTTAACCGAGGAGATGTAAAATTCATAATCCGAAAATACAAAATATTGTTGGAAGAAATTCAGGATCTAATTTTTTAAAAGACATCCCTTTCAAATGGATCAAAAGATTCAATGCAATCCCCATCAAAAAAAGTTGTCTTTTTTACAGAAGGCACAGCTTAGGTGTAGATCATAGAGAGAGGTGAGGGAGCCTGCCAGGGACATCATGGAGGAAAACAGCAAAGCAGAGAAAAAGATAAAGGAAAAAATATATCAGCAAGGATCAAAGACAGAGAAGCTCAGAGCCCAGTGACGGGGCAAAGAATCCCCCTCTCACTCCCTCATGCCTTCAGTGGCCAGTGGGCTACCAAGTTTCTTGGAGGCTTTTCCATCCCCATGAGGCCAGGCATAGTGGCAAACATGGAATAGGGAGAGCGCTTGTACTCCCCTCCAGAGCTTAAGCATTCTGTGCAAACTTTCCCTCCAAGGAGAGTGACCCAAGATGGTGGAGAGCTGGCTTTCTTCCATTCAGATGCTTTTCCTTCTCTGCCACCTCCCATTCACTGCAACCTGGAAAGCAGTTTGATCAGTAGCTCCAACTCACCTATGTGGAACCTGTGCTACTGAGAGAAATCCCTGCCTGCGTGGCTGAATGGAATCCCCATCAAGTTACCAAAGTCATTCTCCATAGATCTAGAAAAAATAATTCTATGCTTTGTTTGAAACCAGAAAAGAGCCAAAATAGCCAAAGCAATCTTAAGTAAAAA
Source organism: Avahi laniger (assembly GCA_963575035.1). Lineage (NCBI taxonomy): Eukaryota > Metazoa > Chordata > Mammalia > Primates > Indriidae > Avahi > Avahi laniger. The sequence continues at coordinate 9,975 of CAUYSK010010822.1, forward strand.
GAACAAAATTGGAAGCTTCACATCACCAGACTTCAAACTATAATACGAGGCATAGTAACCAAAACAGCATGGCATTAGTACAAAATGGCGATGTAGTCCAATGGAACAGAATGGAGAACCTAGACATAAAACCATGTGCCTACAAGTAACTGATCTTTGACAAAGTAGACAACAATGTACACTGGGGAAAAGAAGCTCTGTTTCAATAAATGGTGCTGGAAAAATTGGATAGTCACATGCAGAAGAATGAAACAGGACTTCTACCTCTTTCCACTCACAAAAAATAATTCAAGATGGATAAAAGGCTTAGATTTAAGGCATAAAACCTTAAGAATTCTAGAGGAAAGTGTAGGAAAAACTACTCAAGGAATTTATGAAAAAGACTCCAATGGCAATTATTAATAAAACAAACAACAAAAATTAATAAATGGGATTGGATTAAGCTAGAAGGCTTCTGTGCAGCTAAGGGAACAATCAACAGAGCAAATAGGCAATCTACAGAAT
>CAUYSK010010828.1:0-59831 GCA_963575035.1 Avahi laniger
ACAATCTTAACTGATGATTTGCTGGCAACACGAATACCTGGAAAATCTAAAGCAATATTATTATACTTCAAAATGTAGAAGAGTGGCATGGTGAAAGACAGACAGAACTCAATAGATTTTTTTTCACTTCAATCATATTCAGTAAGAAATTGTGAATTACAACAACAAAAAAAGCCTATTCACAGTAATAGACAACAGACCTATCGTGGTGGTTTTAGTGACTTTAGTTTTTCCTTTTATCTACCATATGACACAATATTATTCCTATTTTTCTAAAAAATCTTGAGTACTTTGCTGCCAAGTTGCCACACTGCTTTATCTTGGAATCAGTAGAGCAACAGTCTACTATATACATAGATTCCAAAAAATAAACCCTTTGTATAATAGAAGATAATAAAATTGAGAGAAAAAGTACTATCTACTTAGCAAATTTTAAGTAAAATCTGAAAATTTAAGGGAAAAAGATGAAGGGTATAAAGAGCTTATTCAAATGCACACTCACTCACAAGAACACAGTAGTTTACTGTGTAAAGAATACGACCAAAAGTGCACGCACAATTAGCAAAGAAATGATTGGGAAGTGCCCATTATTTTTAGTATTCAATGAGTGGCTAATGTAGGAGACCTGTAGAAATAATTTTTCAGCTATTAGAGAAGCAAAATGAAAATTTATTATCAAAGAACTTGAAGTTGGCCAGTGTATGGCCCTATCGACATGAATAGTCACTGCTGATGGAGTCCGAAGTGGAAAAAACTCTTTTGAACGGTGTTGTAGAAATATTTAGTAAGAGTCAAAAAGGTATTTACATATCTTGACTCAACAATTTCAGGCCCTGCGAATTTACTTTAAGGAAATAGTTTCCAGGAAAAACTCAACATTTGCACAGATAGATTCGCTGCGGTAGAGAGAGGGGCTTGGTGGCTTAGTGCATGTCCTGAGGAGTGCACGCGCCTGACTCAGGAATCTCTCCCTCAGCCGCCTGGTGACCTTGGGAAGTGTTGCGACTTCTCTGTGTCTCAGTTTCTTCATGCGAGAATAGTGATGAAGCTTAAATTATGGGTTACTGTGAGAATCAAATGAATTAACAAATGTAGAGTATATAGAAAACGCCTGGCATGTTGTAAGCACTGTATAAGTTAATATAAACTATGATTATAGCAATTTTTTTTAAAAAAGGAATTGACTACTCAAATTTAGGGGGATAGTTTAAAGTTTATACTGCCCTGACATGATATCACTTTATAAAACTATTAAGATGGTATTTTGAGGACTTTAAAATAGAAAAACAAGTTTATAATGGAATATTCAGTAAAATAAAAGAATAAAAATTGAGAGGCCACTATGTTCACAGTCGTGAAAAATATGTTTAAAAGAGGAAAAGGAAAATTGTTTTGTTAGAGGAGTTGGATTGGAGTGGTTTGAAGAGAATCTTTTTCATCTTATGTTGCCTTTTTTAATTAAAAAAAACAGAGCAATACCAGAACTAAACTACAAACATACCTCAGAGATATTGCAGGTTTGGTTCCAGACCATTACATTAAAGTGAATATCGCAATAAAATGAGTCACACAAATTTTGTGGTTTCCCAGGGCATATAAAAGTTATGTTTATACTATACTGTAGTCTATTAAGTATGTAATAGCATTGTGTCTAAGAAATGTACATACCTTAATTAAAAAAATGCTTTCATGATAAAAATGTGCTGAGGATTATCTAAGCCTTCAGTGAGTTATAATTTTTTTGCTACTAGGGGGTCTTAATGTTGATAGCTGCTGACTGATCTGGGTGGTCATTGCTGAAGGTTGTGGTGGCTGTGGAAATTTCTTAAAATAACACAGCCATGAAGTTTGCGGCATCTATTGACTCTTCCTTTGATGAAAGATTTCTCTGTAGCATGCAATGCTGTTTGATAGCATTTTACCCACAGAGCTTCTTTCAAAATTGGAGTCAATCCTCTCAAACCATGATTTATCAACTAAATTTATGTAACATCATACATCCTTTGTTGTCATTTCCACAATGTTCGCAGCATCTTTACTGGGGTAGATGCCATTTTAAGAAACCACTTTCTTTGCTCATTCATAAGCGGCTCCTCATTTGTTGAAGTTTGGTCATGAAATTGCAGCAATTCGGTCAAATTTTCAGGCTCTACTTCTAATTCTAATTATCTTGCGTTTTCTACCACATCCGCAGTTGTCTCCTCCACTGGAGTACTGAGCCCTCAAAGTCGTCCATGAGGATTGGAACCAACTTCTTCCAAACTACGTTGATATTTTGACCTCCTCCCATGAATCATCAATGTTCTTAATCAATCATCTAGAATGGTGAATCCTTTCCAGAAGGTTTTTGTATACTTTGCCCAGATCTGTAAGAGGAATCATGATCAGCTTATTTTGGCCTCTGACATGCCTTTCTCTCACTGAGATTAATCTTTTTTAGTTTTTGACTGAAAATGAGGGATGTGAGACTCTTCCTTTCACTTGAATATACAGAGGCTATTATAGGGTTATTAATTGGCCTAATTGCAATATCGTTGTGTTTCAGGAAATAGAGAGGCCTGAAGAGAGGGGTAGAGATGGGAGAATGACCTATTTATTGGTGAACAAACACAACATTTTTAAATTAAATTAATTGTCTTATGTGGGTGCTGTTTGTGGCCACCCAAAAGAAGTACTATAATGACATCAAGATAACTGATCACACATCACTGTAACAGATTTAGTAATAATGAAAAGGTTTAAAATATTGTGAGAATTACCAAAATGTGACACAGACATGAGGCGAGCACATAGCGTTGGAAAAATGGCACCAATAGACTTACTGGACTCAGAGTTTGCCACGGACCTTTAATTTGTGAAAAACGCAGTATCTACGAAGTACATTAAGGCAAAGTGCAATAAAAAGAGGTATGCCTGTAAATCCTTTTAAACACTGCCTTTTGCTTTGACTGCTCTGGTGCATGAAATTAAGCATACCTAGAATGAGGCTGTTTGGGAAACCTTGGGGAGTTGCAGATGGCAAGCTGGATGCTGGCAGCTGCAGCAGCAATAGTGGAAGCTTCACATTCACCTGCACTTGAAGCTTGAGCCCATTCGGTAGCGCTGACCACCTTGCCCTGGCCCTGTACCCCTTCCAGCCAGATCACCTCTCAGCGCATGTCAGTCAAAATGAGATTCTTTTTCTTTATTTATCTTTCTTTCTTTCTTCCTTTCCTTCTTTCTCTTTCTTTCTTCCATCCTTCTTTTCTTTCTTGCTTTTTCTTTCTTTCTCTTTCTTTTTTTTCCTTTTTATTAGTGACTGTAATGTCTTTTTTCTAAAAATAGCTTTATTGAAGTATAATTGATATACAGAAACCTGCATGCATTTAATGTCTACAATTTGATAATTTTAGCTATATGCATATATATACCCACCAGATTACCATCACAGTCAAGGTAATAGATGTATCTATCATCTCCCCAAATTTCCCCCTGCCCCTTTCTTTTGTTTTCATTTGTTAGTTTGTTTCATCGTGGCAAGGATGAGAGGGAGGAATGGGGAGTGGCTGTTAAACAGGCATAGAGTTTCAATTAATGCAAGTTGAACAAGTTCGAGAGTTCTGCTGTACAACTTAATGCCTGTAGTTAATAAGATTGTATTGCACATTTAAATATTTGTTAAAAGAGAGATTCTTTGTTTTTCATTGGAAAGGTCTTAAGGCCTTGGGAAGCTGTCAATATTAGAACTTTAGAGTCAAATGCCTAAAAGTCCCTTCCTGAGAAAGAGATGGGCAATGAGATGATTGGATTTCAGGGAATTTGACCTGGCCTTTCCCTTGGGAGAGGTGAGCTTGAACCAGAATGAAGTCTAAGATTGAACGATTAATTTATAAGAATATTAAAGATCCTCTGGAAGAGTTGTCAAATGGTGATCTTTTAGATAGTAATGGTCCAGTTCTCATTTGTTACTTAGCTGTGTGCCTGGGCAAGTTACTTTCCTTATCTATGGAATTGAGATAATAAAGGTGCCTTACTGTATGGATTTTATAAGACTAAAATACAACAAAAACAAAAAGAATGTCATACCTGGCATGTGGTAAGTATTGAATATATTTTCTGCTTCTGATGCAAGTAGTCTGCAAGGAGGTTAGGTGTGCAGAAGAGAGGAGGAAAGCAGGAAATTGAGGAGGGTCAGGTAGCTGTTCAGGGTGGGGTGCTCATGAGCTAGACTATTAATTTCAAGGTTTTAATGGATCAAACTGTCTCCCTGTCTTCTGCAGTAAAATATCCTGACAAAAGCAGTTATTTTTCCCCTAGCTCCTCCCTTTTGATGACATTCGTGGCTTTCAACTCATTAGTTTATGCAGTGTCACTAATTCTTAGAAAAGGATGATTTCCGTTGAGCCTAATGAGGTGACACATAATGAATGGGGCTGACATAAAGGAGACTCAGCTGCTGGTTTACAGCTCTGTGTGTCTCCTGTAATTCCACATAAGGCTGCTGCCAGTGAGGCCAATGGCCTTGGTCCTCTAGAGCTGTGGTCCCCAACACCCAGGGGTCAGTGGCCTGTTAGGAACTGGGCCACACAGCAGGAGGTGAGTGAGCGAAGCTTCATGCGTATTTACAGCCACTCCCCATAGCTCCCCATCATCCGCCTCCCTCAGTCCATGGAAAAATTGTCTTCCATGGAATCGGTCCCTCATGCCAAAAAGGTTGGGGACCACTGCTATAGAGTATCAAAATGCATCCTCCACAAGTCAGGAAGTCTCTTCCATGAGAGATATAGTACACAGAATGCTGGGGGAGCATTTGGCCAGACTTGGGTGGTTTTTATTAATCTTCCGTAGCCCATAGCATTGATCATAGTGGCAAATACTCCCCAAGATGCTTGGCCAACAATTAGAAGATCAACATAAAAGTATTACAATATGGTTTCCAATCCTGTAGTTCCTGGGTTATAGACTGTAGTTGGAAATCGAATGAATGTTCTTGAACAAGATGGATGAGGAAACGAAAATATGTGAAATTTGAAGAGCCAGAGCCCTTCAATGAAGCACAAAGATCAAATTGGGGCCAGTCTTCGGGCCAGGTCACTTCTTTGCTTTACCACCAAGATGAACCTGCATCAGAGCGAGCAAACTGCTGCGGAGGGCCTTGTGTTTATTGCTTGATATGTTAGGAACAAGGTTTAGGGCCCTAACAGGACTGATTAAATTGGCTGATTTATTCATTTAACAAATATTTGAGTGTGAAATATGAGTCAGGCACTAATCTAGGTTCTGAGAATTCAGTAAGGACAGACACTAACCCATGCCCTCAGGAAGAGAGCATTCTACTGGGAGAGGTGGAAAGTTAACCAGTCGACAAATACATATATAATATAATTTCAGGTGCATGAGACTATAAAGAAAAATAAAGCAAGATCAAATGGAAAGTGACAGGGCATGGGAGAGCTATTTCAGATGAAGTGTTTGGGGGACTCCCTAAGGGGGTTCTTCTTGGGTAGAGGCCTAAATGAAGCGGTGAGATAAGAGCTCTAGGGGAATCACAACGGGGAATGCTGTTGGCTCCCAAATATATCCAGAATCTAGACACTTCTCTCACCTCTGGACCAAGCTACCATTAATGATATCTCATTGTGGGTCACCCGGTGGCCTTCAGACTGATATCCCTGCCCCACCCTCCCCCTCCTGTCTCACACAGTCTATTCTCAACTCAACAGCCAGGGTACATCTTTAAAACTTATGTCGCCTAATGCCATTTTGTTGCTGAAAATCCCAGATGCCTCCACATTTCATTCAACAGCAGATTCCAACAGGCCTCCAGAGGCCGACATGGGCTGTATTTGTTTCCTGTGGATCTGTGAACAGGACAAGTACTCTGTACAATATAGGGATGAACATGTTCCCTCATTGTCATACTAAATCCTGGAGGAGAAGAGGCTTCTGTTGCTTCCATTTCCAGTTTTCCAGGGCTGTTGCTGACTCTGGACAGATCTGAGGAGGCTGGAAACAATGGAGGCTGTAATAAGAGTTTAGGACTAAAAGGGATTTCTTTAGCTTATTTCTGGAAATAAGCTCTCAGCCTTATTTCCAGAAAACAATGAGAGAATTTGGTAAATAGTCAGGGGTCAATCCTGGTATATTAGGATGGCTAAAATACATGGCCTCCAATCTTAGTATTTTAAAAGAATAAAAGTTTGTTTTTGGGCTCATGCAAAGTCCAGGGGTTGGGGTGTTCATTCTACTAGTTCTGGTGTCTTCTAGGACCCAGAGGTTCTCTCCATCTGGTGGTCTGAAGAGAGAAGAGGAAAATTATAGAAAATGGTGCAGAAAGTTTTGGGGGCTTGAGCTGGAAGTGGTGTACATCACTTTCTACCTGTATTCTACCTAGCCACAGCTGTTCATAATCCCATCTAGACACAAAAGGGCAGGGGACTGTTGTTTGCCTGTGTGTCCAAGAAGAGGAGGGTTTGGTGAAGGCTGGTCATGTTCTTCCATAGCTGGGAGAGCTGGATCCTGGAGTGTGAGTTGGTCTAAATGTTCAGAATTCCAGGCAAAAGCAATGACATAATAGGGCATGGTTCAGTACAGACACCAGAGAAATTGGGCATATCTGGGGATTTGGAAAATCTTCTTTCTCACTTGAGAACAGAGTGTTATTAGTCGGGGATTGCTTTGAGACAAAGGCAGGGGTCAAACCATTTGGGACCTTCTGTGCCAAGCTAAGTTGTTGGAGTTTTGTCCCACAGTAAAGAGGAAGAGGATATAGAAAGATTTTAAATAAAGGATTGTCATGTTTATGGTGACATTTTGGAAAGTCATTCTGGAACGGAGGACAAAACTAGAAGCAAGGACAGCAACAGGAGGCAGTTTCTTCTATCTCAGGGATCTTCACACTTGACTCACACACAAGCTACATTATACAACTTTACTGAGTGTTCACGTATTTATGCATAGATATATACATAGCACGTACGGGCGTATAAAACAATTCATAGTATTTTACATTCTGATTTATTTTATTTTTTAAAAATGGTGGCTGTCACCCATTAAATTGAATTCTCCTCCGTCTATTAGGTCACAAACTGCACTTTGACAACCACTGCTCTATCTCACTGAGAGACACCATTCTGCAGTCCGTCTCTGGGCCCAAATCTGTGCATCACGCGAGACACTTCAGTCACCTTTACCACCCCCCACAGTCCATTAGTCACATTATTTCTGGTCTATTTCTTAAATACCCCTCACCCAATTTCCACTGTCACCATTGTTTGCAACACGTGGCCGAGGGAGCCCTGAGACCATTCTATGGAATCCACAAGGTCAAAAAACATTTTCACATTTTCCTGGTAACGCTAAGATATCATTTTTCTTTCTCATTTTAATTCTCTCACAGCCAGCTTTACTGCGGGGTTTTCCAGAGGCTACATGCTGAATGATGGTATCAATTGTTCTGATGGAGAATGAGATGGATGCTTGTGCAGACCTGTGCTTCATATTTTTTCTCCTTAATTTATAATATGTTAAATATCAATAGATACGACTCTTCTAATCAAAATCTCAGTATTTCTAAGAATGCAACGGACAATGGAGCTTAAGAATCCCTCATTTCAGTTTTGATAATTCTGCATTCTCATTATTTCTATTAATAATTGGGCATCATTTTGTGTTCTTGGCACCTCTGAGCAAACACCCTTAGCTGATTATCAGGTCCTCTACCTCAGCAGTAGGATTTCCTTTTTTGATTACTGAGAATAATCTCTGCACTGTGATTCCTGAAGCCCCATTGCCAGCTCTGTCCTTGATTCTCAACCTCTTGCATGACTTTAGAACACCAGGGCCTCGTCTTTTAGACCCTGAATGTTGGAGGGTCCCTGCGCTCAGACCCCTTTGCTCCTCTGTCAGAAACCATGCATGAGCCATCCATCTACCCCCAGAGCTGTAAACACTATCTGTATCTGACAACCCAGATACTTTTGCCTCTAACTGTGGCCCCTCTCATGAACTACAGGGTGGAATGTTATACCCAAATACCTGCTGCACATCTCTGTTTGGATACTTAACATATAACTCAAACGAATGTTTCCAAACTGAATTCCTAATTTCTTCCATAGCTGCTTCTTTCCCAAAATTCTTTACCTCAATAAAAAACAATTCAAGATCTTCAAGATCCTTAGGCCAAGATCTTTGGTCTGCTCATCAACTCATCTCTTTGCTAATATAATGAGTTCATCAACAAATTCTGTTGACTATGTCATCCATAAAACATTTCCCATAGATTTTCCTTACCTTCTCTAATACCACCTTGAACTTAACCACCATCAGCATTTGTCTGGACTTTTGTAGTGGCTGATGGTGCATTTCCTAGCTTCTATCCTTGCTCCTTGACATTCAAATCTCTATGCAGTTGATAGGTCTCTCTAGATAATCCGCTGAAGAAAGAAATCCTATTTTTAGTGGTCTGTGGTTCCAGAGCCACCTCCATTCTCCTTTGAGGGGTCTGGGTCTCTGGGCTCTGTGTGGGAGAGATTTACACTAAGCCCTCATGTCCAGATAGGTTGGTCCTTCCTTGTTACTTCTCTAAGAAGCTGATCTCAACCAGACCAAATCTTTCTTATTAAGGCCACAGTCTAGGGCTGGTACACATCTTGGAGCTATCCTGACAACTGGTGTTGTCACAGTCTACTATTAAACTGAAAAAATACACTATATAAATTAGTCCCTATTTTAAACTTCAGGGTAACTTTGAAAGGACAGACCAACCATGTCTGGTGAGGCAAGTTCATAGTGAGGGTACTGGGCTCTCTAAAGTGAAGACTGGGGCCGAGACTCAAAGGAATTCACATAACTCTAGCACAGAGGTCTCTGGTCCACCTTGAGCTCATCCATATGCCCTGTTACCTGGACTTCCCTCCTTCCTCTGACCCAGAACCAAGAGAACCCTCTAGTCTTGTTTTATGCAGAGGCTAAGATAGAACGAGTGGTTCCCAATGTCTGGAGATGTGTCCAATTAGATTAAGAGGAGGACAGGAAATCAGGTGTGAATTAGTGAATCAGAGCCCATTACAGGGGCCATGAAATCAGGACTCAGATAAAAAAAAAGGCATGTTAGTAATTCCATAGGGCATGCATGACCAAGTAGAAAACTGAGATGAGATTACAGGCACAGGGGATAAAACAAGGACCCGGCTGAGCAAGGGAGACATGGGACACAGTTTTCAAAGCAGTAGCCCAGGTACAGACTCAGATGGTGCCCACATCCGTGCTGACTGGAGCGTGGAAACTTAAACCTGTTAATATTCCACTCAATTAAGTTTTTAGGATGCAGTTAGGTGAGAGTTTGAGGCTCCCAGCTTTTCTGTTTTAGATGTCAGTCTTGGGCAGGCCGCCTAGAGAACAGGATCCAAGAAAGAAAATGCCTCTCATTTCCTTGCTTTGTGTCAGTCCTGGTGTTCAGTGCTGCACAAGCACTTTCTCATCGATTCTTTAACAGCCTGTTAGGGAGGAATTATTATGCCTATTTTAAAGATGAGGAAATTGCAATTCAGTGACATTAATCAAATCATTCAGAACTACATAGCCAGTGAGCTGTAGAGTCAGGGCTTACACATGGTGTTTCTGATGCCACAGTCCATGCTCTTATCACTGCACTATACTCTCAACCATTTATATCTAAGTAACCAGACAGTGTGCAGCTGGAGGGCAGGAGCCAATGGCTGTAATCTGTATGTCATTAGCTTCTGACATAGAGCCTTGCAGATACATGGGGAAAATGCACCAAACTAAAATGGACTGATCTCATTTCAGTTCCCAAATAACCAAATACACATGAGCATAATTTGAGCCTCTAATACTTCGAGAATGGTCAATAAAGGTTAGTGACTCCATTTTTACCAGTTAGCTGTGACTTCATTGAAGTTCAGCTTCCACTGTTAATCTGCATCTTACGCCTTCTACGTCTCAAACCATTAGCCCCTTAGCTGTGGAACTCAGATGGACAGGCTTACTTTCTGTTCTTGGCAAATTCCCAGGCTTGTTTTCACTGTAACTAACATTTCCCTGAACATCACGGCCTATGATCACAGGGACTGTAGTACATACACACACCTCTCCTGCCGGGACTTCTTCCTTTCTCCCCCAGGGGGCAGCTGAGGGTATCTTGGTGTCTTTCCCGGAGGACTCTACACCATTTTCTTCTCCTAACCTATAGACTCTCCTTTCTCTTAAGAGTGAAGACCTTTTCTTCAAACTCCAAGCTCTATATGGTGGTCCTCAAACTGTAGTCCCTGGACCAACAGCATAAGTATCATGAGGGAATTTGCTAGAAATGTAAATTTTCAGACTCCTCCCAAGAGCTACTGAATCAAAAACCCTGGGGGTGGAGTCCAATAATCTGTTTTAACAAGCCCTTCTGGTAATTCTGATGCACATTTAGGTTTGGGATCCACTATTTTCAGCCCTGAGAGAGCTCATTTTGCTGTATTGAGAACTTCACAGTAAAGAGGGAGGCTGATATTCAATTTTTGCATCAAAATCTCTTTTCACCAATCGTCACCTCCCAGCAGAATCAAATCCAGCATTCAAACTTCCTGCGGCTCTCAGGAATATTCAAACTGAGCCTTTGCCCTTGATGCTTTGTCAGCTTTGTGTTTCTTTGAGAAATGTATTCTCATCATTGCAGGTGAACTCTGATGCCTCTTGACTGTATTGACAGGGCTTTGATAGAGTGTAAAGATAAGGAACTAGTTTTTGATACAGGATGTGCAGAATTAGTCTAGATGGTGGCAAGAGTAAAAGCAGCTGCAGAGAGGGGAGGAGGGAAAACGAACGGCCAAGGTTCTGCTGGAGCTAGTTCCCTTGCTTGGGGACAGCAGAGTGAATGAACATGCAGGCTCAGTGAGAGGCTGGCACTGAAGCAGGCATCCGCCCCAACCCGCAATGGGGAGAAGTAATACTGCCAGTCCTGGGGCGTCTGGGCTGCTAGAGCAGAGTGACGCTGGGCAGAGGAGCATAGCGGAGACCACTGCTGACAGTGGAACTCAGGGAGGGCAGCAAGAAGTCTGGACAGAGCTGGCTGTCCCAGGAAGAGGGAAGCAGTAGCTACAGAGGGGAAAGTGACGGGGAGGGTGCCTGTAAAGAGAACAGCGGCCCCTAGGAGCAGGCAGCTCAAAGAGGCATCATTACCAAGCTTCTGGCATCTTGGTAAATGTTCTGTAGGAGCGGACGTGGCAGGAGTGGGCAGGAGGAGGGGTCTCTGTGGAGATGTGGAGATACCAGGTCCCTGCAGGGAAAGGTCAGTGCTTGAAGAGATACAATGGATGCGTAAGTACTGCAGCAGGGAAGACTAATTATTTATTCCACAAACAGGAACTCTATGCTACCATGTGCCAAGCACTATGCCTTTCCAAGGTCTAGGAACCAAGAGTTATATTTCTAATTTCTCTTTGTAGTTCTAACCAGCTTTTCTCTTTTTCCCACTGTCTCCTGTTTTGTGGGTCAGGTCTTGTTAGTGTCTGTAGATTGCTGTGGTGTGAAGTACCTCATGTCAAGCTGAGGTTTCCGTAGAAACAAATAGAGACCTTGCTTTCTGAGTCTTGCAGGAAGTATTTCTGGCAATTTATTGGAAATCGTAGTGTGTTCTTTTGGCCAACGTACGTGCACTCCTTGAAGGAAAAACATAATAAACAAAACATTATTCTAGAACAGAGCAGTTATGTTTTATTTTTCAGTGTTTTTCCTTCTCCATCATGTCTGGCTCTGCAAATACAACTCCAAACACTTCCTGGGTATCTCTGACTGAGATCTGTCTGACTTCGGCTGTTCTCCACCCTGTGCTGGTGCTGTCTAGTCTCCTCCAGACACGGTCCAGGCACCATTGAGGCCGCTTGTTGCAACAAATCAAGAGAGTGAGGGACGGGTGCTCAGAGAAGACCCAGTGATTGTGATCTTGAAAATTTTGGTAGCTCAGGGTCAGAGTTGTAATGCCACGTATGCTACAAAACCTCACGGAAATTTGATTTTTGATCAAAATATCTAGGGAATGGTCATGACTGTGGTCTGAAAGTAACTGGATTTTAGAAGCAAATGCAAGATCAAGAGGTAATCAATCCAAATTCCTTAATGGCCATGTCAGAAGGGCTTAAAGAGGAGATGCTAAATTAGAATTAGGACCAGTAATGGCATTATAAGCATATGTTAATAGGAGCAAGTCTGAAGTCAGCAGATATTCCAAACTGCTTTGGCCTTCATACTCAGCCCCTTTGTCCCTGTGGATAGCCCTTAAACAGTCCACAGTCCATTATCTCTGGATTGTGCCACCTGGTGATAATCCACAGCCTATTTTATTTTAGAACACAGTTATAGTTGCCACTTGTGATACAAACAGAACTAGACAGTTAGTGCTGGGCTTCTTTCCCATTCCTTTATTTAATGTGTGGGTTTATGTGAGTTTGCTGTTCATGCTGGATGTGATGAAGGACATATCTGGATGTAAGTACTACCCTTGGCAGGAATACCCAGATGTATCAGGAATCCATTTGCAGAATTTTTTGTCCTAGAACTGATGGGTGACTTATGTATATTACAAGAGACCCCCAGAAGGTTATGATCATTTCACAAGACACTTTAAGGGCCTGTGTCTCCTAATCAGTGGCAAGGGTTACTTTTTTTGGCTCACTCCATCCATCTCATCGGATGACAACCTTGCTCCATACTGCAGGATGCGTATTGTTTGGGGGATGGAAAGAGCTAAGCTAGAAAGATTTTAAAAGATAATGCAATGTGGAAAAGTAGCTTAACTATCATTTACATTTGAGAAAATGGTGTTTTTCCTCTAGGCTTGAGATGTTGCATTGTCTACAGCTGTGTTTCCAGAAGGTACCATATGATTAATCAAACTGCCCACAAATGTGGGAACCAAATAGTTCTCTGTCCTCCTTAGGTTATCCTAGTGACTCCTGGAGCCACACCTAGTACAAAGTCTTCACAGTATTGATGACACAATAAAAATATGCCTTTTAAGAAAGGAGAGCTAGCTTCATTTGCACACCATTTCCTGAGGGAGTGGTGGATGTGGTCATTTTAAAACAGGGCTGCATGTTCTTTGACAATCTTCCCACAGAGTTGAGTACAGGACCCACCCTCTTCTTGAATCTGGATGTTCCAGTGAGTGCTTCCACCAAGAGAAAAGAAGGAATATCATGTGAGTTCATCAAGGTCATGAAGGCCATGCAGCTTATGTCTCAGTTTCCAGAATACTCACCCTTGGAATCCTAAGCTAGCACACAATAAATCTGACTACTCTCAGGCTGCAGTGATGGAGAGGTCATATGTAGTACTCTGTGTGAGCCAAAATTCTACACCTGTGAGTGAAGAAGGCTTCATATGAGACCAGCCCAACCATCTGAATCAATGCCACCCATTTCAATTTTTCCCATCTGGGGCCCCAGACATTGTGGAGCAGAGGCAAGCCATCCCTGCTCTGCCTTATACAAATTTCTGACCCATGGAATCTGAAAACATAATAAAATGGTGGTTGTTTTATGCCACTAAACTTTAGGGTGGGTGGTTGTGCAGCAGTAGAAAATCAGAACAGTGGGCAAGGCTGGAATTTGCACAGTAACAGTAGCTATGCACTGCACAACTCTCGTTCTACATTCAGTAGAGCAGGTCAAAGTAGGGTATCTCTAGTCACTCAGAGTGAGGGTGGGGTAAGTAATGCTGCTTTCATGGGTAAATGCGTCTTTGCTAGGAGACAACTGTGTGTCACTTAGAGGGAGTATCCCCAGGAAATTAGCAGGTGTGGGACTAGTCACCCAGACCCTACCCAGCCAATTGGTTCTAGAACCATGGCCCTATTAGCATTCATGGTCTCATTGGAGATTATCAAGCTTTCCAGTCCCCACTGTGCCCTTTTTGGAAGGGATAGTTGGTGTATTAATTGGTGTCCACTAAGGAAAAACAGAAGATCACAGTTTATAGAGGGAATTTAAACTGGTTATGTAGGTCATAACAATTATCTAATATCATAATAGTGATGTATAACATACTTGTCCTCCCGCCGGTATTTGGTGGCTTAATACAAAAGTGTTCATTTATCACATGAGTCTAGGCATAGGGATACAAAACAAGAAATAGTGGGGACACCAGTTGCCCTAGTAGCTTGTAGTAGAGGCCCCTGCAGCACCATCACTGGAGCTGTGCAGGGGTTGCCACGCTTTTGCTTACAGTGGGGCGCCCTGAGCCAGTGCCAAGAGTGCCAAATGATGCTGTCTGCTCTATTCACCAGAACTAGAAGTGGGAAGAGTTCCTTCCTTCCTTTATCTACCTTCTAATCTCCCACCAGTGGCCAGAACCAACAGGAAGATGGATGACAAGAGGAAATGTAGTTTGAAGACTCTCAGCTCTATAATCTCCTAGCAGAGGAAGGATTGTCTGAGGGCTGAGAAACACTAGTTGAATAAGTGATGCAGATGGGAATCTTAATCCTTGCAATTCTCAAGAAAACCCTCCAAAATACTGTCCACAAATCTCAATAAATTAGGATTCTTTTTGGTGAAAAAAATCTGAATCCAAACTAATTTAAGCAAAAAGCATATTTTTGGTTCCTATAATGGAAGAGTCCCAAAATAGCTAGGTTGAGGTATAGGATTAGAAGATGCCACCAGGACTTGGTTTCTCACCATTTCTCAAACTCTCATACTGCTTTTTAATTTTTAAAAAAAATTTTACATTTTTAGGGAAGATCTCTTAATATGGTAGCAAGATTTTTCTCAGCAGATTTAATTACTTCATTACCACAAAAATAACAGAACTAGGTATTCCTTCTTCCCTTTCAATTATTCCATCCTACATCCCTGAGTCAGCTCCGATTGGTTCTGATATGTCATGTGCTAGATGGTGCTAAGTTCAATCACTAAATAAAGCTTGGGTTCAAGGATTGATAATAATATCAACTTTGACTCAGTTCCAGTGCACTTCACCTTGCTTAACCTTCAAAATATCAAGGAAGAGATGAAAAAAACATACATATAGCAAGTGTGTGAATGAGGTTTCCAATTGCCTTTCTTGTTTTGCTTAAAGGCAGGCCCAAAGTCTTAGCTACTCTTATGGAGGAAATGTTCCATAGGTCGGAGGACCACATACCTTTTACTCACCCAGCCACCTTAATGTCCAGGAAAATTTTCTGCTGTGATCCAAGGCAATGATTATGTTACTCAGCAAGCAATGATCCAAGCATAATACCTGGACCTTTACATTTTGGATATACTAGCCCTAGACTAGCCAGCCACCCCTTTCCTGTACTAAATGGCAGAGCCTAGGAAGTTTCTATTTATACCTTCTTAGGGTTTTTGCAAGGGCAGACCTGGTCAGGGTTTATCACACTATCTCTGCAACAATTATGTCCTGGGGACTCTGATGTCCAGATTGTATAGATTAGAGTCATATGCCCATACTTGGACCTGAGATGAGATCAGCTCAATCCAATATATTAATACATTCAAAGGCAAGGGAAAGGGTGATTTCACAAAAGAAAATACTGAATGCTGTTATCAGAAGAAGTGAGACTGGATCGTAGGGAGACAAAAACAGTATCTGTCTACTTGTGATTTCCCTCTTATTCTGGATACAGGAGACTGTGAGCATAGGTTTCTACCTGTCCTCAACAACTTAGGATGTGGGAAAGGACAGGGTTTCAATACTTTCTCTCCAATTCTGGCCGTTGTTTCCCAACATCCAGCATGGTCATTACTTTCCAGGTGACACATACTCATTGATGACTATTGTCAACACATCTCTGAATGTCATGCCTACATCTCTTGCTATTGTTCTTTCATACTTGGCAGCTATCCACACTTCTCTGGCATCTGCTATTTTAGCAATGCTAGTCTGAGTGTGAAGAGATTTTTCCAGGTTGGTTTCCTCTCTAGCAGGGTTCTGAGTTCTTTCCAACTTCTGTGTTTTCCAAGATGAAATCCATTCTGTTTCTCTGTAGTTGCAGAGTTCCCTCTAGCCAAGAATTACTTCTTGTTAAATCGTGCCTTCCAAGTGTTTTTTCTACAATCACTGTAATGAACTGACAGATGGGTGTCTGATCTTCAGGAGATATAATGAAGATTTATATTCTGAACTGTTAGGACAAGCCAAGGTTATCATACAAAAAGCTAACACACTGAAAATTGCACTCAGTTCAACCAAAAATGCCTATTTCCTTAGGTATGACTTTCCCTCCAAATCATATTGACAATATAGATATATTTGCACATACAGAGCTTATATCATCAAATTGATTACTTTGCTGATAAAAATTAATTTTTGAGAAGACTAGGACTTTCATTAGTTCCATAAATCTTATCTTATTTAGAATAACATTTTAAAAATGTTAACTGGGAGTGGGTAATAGTTCTGGTGATTTGGTTATTCCCTGTCCTTCAGAAAGGAATGATCTGGGCAACCTGAAGAAAAAGACCCACATCTACAGTGTTATCTGGTCCAGTTTATACCTGACTATACGCAATGGACTTCTGGGATTAGAGCTATTATTGTAGCTCATATTTAGATGAGCAAATAAACCTACCATGAGAAACATCCAATTTCTAGAATCACTGCTGTTACTGCTGCAAGTGACTAACCGTTAAGCTTGATACTTGACTTTCCAAAGGGCTCCATTCTCTCGCTCCTATAACAGCTTCCTCCCCTGTTCCTCTGGGGAAGGATTGTTGCTCAGGAGTTTGCTCATGGGTTAAATCCAGCTGTATTCCTACAGATTGTTTTTTTCTTTTCTTTTCTTTTCTTTTTTTTTTTTACACAGTAATAGGCAAATATCACAAAATAATTACAACAAAATAATTGACATCTATGTCTTAAATCAACCTAGAAGCTGAAACGCCACTGCTCTGTAGCCAAAAATTTATGCTGAATGCTCTGGTGGATGAATTGGCTCCATACCCAGAGTGAACAGTGCAAGCAAACCATAAAAAAATAAAATGTACTAAACCACCAACTGACATTATGGAAATAAGACACTGGCTGCCAAAAACCACAGTGTATCAATTAGCAGGATCTTAGCAGTTGGCAGAGAGAGCTCTTGGTTCTGGAAACAGAATGCTACATGTTTTATGCACTCATATAATATTTCCCTTGTATTCAAAGGAGGTACATGACACCTGCAGTATGTATTGAGGGAGCTCAGATTACAGTGTTGAAATTTACATCAACTCAGTTTGGAGCTTCTACCCATTAAGTTTGGTCAACACGATGACTATTATAATCACCTAACGGATCAGTCCATTTACATTTCTCTCTGCTGCTCTCTGTATACATCTCAAGGACACACCTTTCCCTCTCCCCCCCATCTTGTGGAGGGTGAGATGATAGGCATCTTGATTGCCTGATTATTTCAAATGGGGCTTCACAGGATGGCTGAACCTTGCTGTGGTCACCGTGGCAGATGTAGCTGACGGCTGCTGAATTTGTCAGTTCAGTCTGTCAGTTCTTCCAGAGTTGAGAGGTTCTGGGGAGGAAGTCTATACCAGCCAGCTTCACAGGGGCCTACCCCTGTGCAATAGTGGAGGTAACATATGTTTGGATCAGACCGACAAGGATCAAAACTTTGGCTTTCCATAGATTAGTTCATTAACTTTGAGAAATGCTTTATCCTTTCTGAATTTCAGTTTCCTCGTTCGGAAAATGGAGAAATTAACTACCTGATATAATTATTCTGAGAATAAGTAATAATGGATAAAACACAAGATCCTGCTTGGCATACATTAGTTGCCACTAAATAGTGTAAGTCACTTACAGTATCAGTAAAACCTGACAGGACACCAGTCTGCTAAGGCAGGTAAAATTACACTCCAGAAAGGTGTTTGCCTGTAAGGAGAATTTTGTTTTGTTTTGTTACTTTAAATCCATTAATTTCATCCTTGACCACTTTGGAATCAGGCAGATCTTATTCTCTGTGTATCCTTTGGAAAGTTGCTGGAGCTTCCTGATCCTTACTGTCTTTCCAGTAGAATGAACATAATAGTCATGGTTTTCTGGAATTGTTGTAAAGATTAAAGAAGATGACATGCAAAAGGTAACTTGCATAGTACCTTCACCTTTGTAGAATAAACGTGATAAATAATAACTATCATTTTCCTTCTTTTCCTTAAATTTCAAGGGTGATTTTTACTGATATTTGCTCCAAACTCTGAGGGAGACCCTATGCAGAGCCCACAGGTATGCAAGCACTGTCTCTCCAAAGTGACCAGGCCACTGTTCTTGCACAGACCTGCCAATCTTCCATGTTTGTGTTTCAGTAAAGAGAAATAAGATGAAAGGTAAAGTTAGGGATGTTTTACCATGCAATTAGCTTCATTAGCTGATACCAACTTCTTTGCCTTGGCTTTGATATGAGCCTCAGAATTTTATTAACTTTGGAGTACCAATTATTGGCATTTAATCAGTGCTTGTACAAACTGGCAAACCACTTTAGCTTGCCTTCTTGCATAAGTTTTCCATCATTGCTGCAACAAATGCCACAAATTTAGTTGGTTATACCAAACGAATTTAGTGTCTTACAGTTCTGTCGGGCAGAAGACTTACACAGGTCTCACTGAGCTAAAATAAAGGTATCCACAGGGCTACATTCGTTTCTGGGTGTTCCAGGAAAGCATCCATTTTCTTGTTCATTTGGTTGTCAGCATAATTCAGTGCTTTGCTGTTATGGGACCCGGGTCCCTGTTTGTTCGCTGTCTGCAAGCTGCAGGCAGACTCAGCTTCTAGAGGCCATTGCATTCTTTGGCTTGTCACTCGCCGCCTCCTTTGTCAAAGTCAGCAAGTCCTTCTCTCATCTTAACTCTCAGAATCACCCTCCTTCTCCCTTGTCTTCCATTTTTAAAGACTTGTAAGATCAGATTTGCCCCACCCAGATAATCCAGAATAATATTCCCATCTCAAGGTCTTCATCACTTCTGCCAAGTCCCTTTTGCCATGTAAGGTAACATATTCACAGGTTCCAAGGATTAGGATGTGAACAACTTTGGTGATCATAATTCTGCTGACCACATCACTGGACAGACTCAGTTGAGTAGGACGAGCAAACTGAAGTCTCTGAAATTTATTGATTTCATTACCTGTGACTTGAAGTTCTTGGAAAATATACAGTGAATAAAGAAACCGCAGCATGTGACAGATTAAGATATTTAAAAGGCAAAAGAAGAAGAAAAAGAAAAAAAAGAACAGACTTTCTAGTACCTAGTTACACGTCCTGCTAACTACAGTTTAAATTATTCTTTAAAAAATTTTTTGACAGGTTGGTAAATTACAGCCTACACAACCTTAATTAATTTTGTCATATCTCCAATTCACTCAGATTGCCCAAGTTTTTTTTCTTCCACATTATTGTAGTGGCTCTGAATTTAGTTGCTCTCCCAAGAAAATTGCAGCAAAACAGAAAGAATGACTATTTTTTTCATTCATGCTGTGCTTTTTGGCTGAATTCATCAAGGCACAGAAAGATGAAATATAGATTGTGTTAGCCTAGAATAATAATGTGGAGCAATAATGTGGGACAATATCATGGAATAATAAGAGACAGAATAATATGGGACTATAGGTTAAGTAGCTCTTACAATCCAAACTCCAAAAACTTACTTTTATGGTCATTTTAACTGTTAGGTGAAAGTGGCCCTAAGGGAAACTGGGCTGGCACAGTCTAGCAGACCAAATGACACAGACTGGGAGACAGCAACGCTGGATGAGGGTTTCTCAATGTTAGCTGTGCAGTACAGCCACCCAGGGAGCTTTATGAAAATACGGATGCCTGAGTCCCAGCCTCAAAGATTCTGATTTAATTGGTCTAGGGATTTTTTTTTCTTTTACAGCTCCCCAGGTGATTCAAATATTTAGTTAGGATTAAGAATCATTGCACTAGATCAGCTCCCATGACAGTAGCAACAGTTATGAAAATCCCTGTGTCCAGGCATCACAAGAGAGGGCTCCCAAGAGCAGGGACGCAGCAGCAGAGTTGAGTGAGGCTGGGGTTCCAAGGTGCAGCCATGTCTAGGCTGAACCCTTCTGCTTTCCTCGTGTCCCTCCTCTCCTGCATGTCCAGTGAGATGAAGAGTGGGTTTCAGCATTCTGGCCAACCAAAATTGGTTTCTACTTCTGAGGAGCCTGAGCCCTGAGACTCCTTTCGTTCATTTCCTGAAGAAAGAAGCCCCATTCTCAGTGCCATTCAGGCCCCAGTGGGCATACCATTACGGGAGTAAGTGTACAGGGATAAGCTGACTCTAGATGCCATGGTGAAGACCGTCCCCCAAGCTCCCCACTCATTCCCCCCTCAAGGATCCCTTGTGGCTTCCCAGTGCCAGATGTTCTTTTACTCAAGAGACACACTGTCACCCCAGGGTCTGAGGCTCTTTCATCCCTGCTGTTGGCCACACAATTGCTCTATTGGTGCTATTTCTTCTTGTCCTGGTTGTAAGCACTACCCCTGCTCCTGGATTTGGAAATAATTTTATTTCTGCATCATGACCTAGGAGCAAGGTCATCCCTGATGTTGCAGGTCTGCTGTAGGGCTGGCCATGCTGCTGGGATGGGGTTACAGATCTTAATGACGATGGCAATAGCAAGGCCCTCTCATAGAATAGCCCTTCAATTATAACCTATCTTCCTCAGTGCCTATAAAACTTAGCACAGGTTTTATTGGGTTTGAGACCTGAGAAGACAATGTGTGACTCTGCCTCCAACAGCATTGATTTCACCCTGGACTAAGTGGGCACATTTCTATTCTCATGCTTTTTCTCTTCTGCAGTTTACAAAGTAGGAGATAATCTTTGAGATGGCAACAGTGTCATTTTTCTCAGTGTGCCCAACAACCCACATCCCATAGCTCTAATAGGTCAGAGACAAATTCCACTATCTGTGGAGTAAGGAGACAGTCTGCCAGAGGTGCGTTGCTTGCTGAGAGGTATGGATGTTGCAAGTAATGAACCATATATTCCCAGAAGCAGAGTCTGAGAGAAGATAGGTGGGAGTGAATCCTGAGAATTATAACATTTCCATGTAATTCGTCAGCTTCCAAGTGTCTCTCAAGTGACATTTAATACTAGCAAGCTCTGTAGAGCAGAGCTTCTGTTCTGGCTGGCCCAGTGGACTGCACTTCAATGGAGAGTGAATCTCTGGGTCTCTTTTTTTGATATGGGGCTAGAATGAGACTGAGGAGCTACAGTCAATCTTTTCATCTGGTATTTCTTCTCTATACTTAATGAATTCCTTTCTCTAATCCCTAGAACCTTGTACAATGAGGTAATTAAAAAACTACAATTTCAACCCTTATAGTTGGATACAACTTTGATAGCATCCTCTGAACCCAGGGTCTTATGGGTACTACAGCTCCCAGAATGCATCAGCAACATCAGTTTTCCTTACCCACAATTGTGCTTAAATATTTTTTCTTGAATTTTTCATTTTTTTACCCATATGTTAAAAATACCTGTCTGGATGAAGGAAAATTGGATCCGTGTGTGGCCTATTTTACAAAGCACCATTTTCTGTGAAAAGAGTTGGATTGTTTCCCAGTCTTCTGGTTGTACTCAGGTCTCTGAATCTAGCAACAAATGGCGGAGAAGACACTCATTTTCCCCCTGTGTTTTTGAAGGTAGTCTCTCTTTCATAACATTAAAGTGGAATTTTCCTTTGATGGAAGCCTTAGTACGATTTTCTAAAGTCAGTTTTGTCTACATCAAAATTAGAGTCCATTATTCCCAGAGTCTAGCATTGGTCTGTATGATTTCATTTAGAGTGCTGTATTTTCAGGTTTTCCCTACGTTTTCATCTGTGTTTTAGTGAGACTCTGAGAGAGGCTGCACTAGGAGTTGCAGCCAGTCATCATTTCAAACCAGTAATCTTCAAGGCTGTCTATCATTTCTCCTTAGTTCAAACCTCTGGCTCACGTGCTTTCTTGTTCCTGCTCTTCGTCCCATTTCCCACTTTGGCAGGGTGGAAATGTCAAAATTCCTTGGGTGTGTGTGAACTGTGATTGCTGATGATTGAAATGCTTCTCTGCTCAGGCGGTAGTGAAGGTAGAGTGAGTTCCTCTCAGAAATAAGACAAGCAAAGGAACCCCAGGGACATTCTCTACTGGTCCATTCCCCATCATCTGGGGCCATTCTGAAGACTGTGATGATACTGAAGGATGATGTGCATCTTTATCTGCCTTCCAAATGTCACCGGAGTCCCTTGGAGGGATGGAGTGGGAAGGGGCAGGAATTATTGAGGCTTTCCTTACTGAGATGCCCCAGGACAGCCCCACACAGGTAGAGATGCTGCTTGTCGACCTGCATGGTCCTCTGGTGGGAGGAGTGGGAACAGATTTCCAAGCTTCAGACATGTAGGCAGAGGAAACTCTGGGTTGAGTAGGAGTGAGAGTCTCTGCTGAGATAGGGGAGGAGCAAAATCATTCCAGGTGGGGTGATGCGATGGAGTCTGAGGGTAAGGCGTGATTGTTCCATGCAAAATAGAGGCCCAGCTGCAGGAGCAGGTATGAGGATGAGGAAGAGGAGGAGAAGCTGGGACAGGCCATCACGGCAGGGGTGGAGGGTGAACTGAAGGTGGGAGGAGGAATGGGAGAATGAGGCGCAGGGTGAGGGCAGTGGAGACAGAAGCAGGGTGCGGGGGAGGAGCTGTGTTGATGGAGGTGGTGAGAGGAGTGCGAGGGGCCTCAGGGTGGAGAGAAGGAGGAGGTGAGGATGGAGGGGGCCCAGGAGAAAGTGGCTGCTGAATGGAACTGACCACACAGAAACTTCATAAATTAAGGACATAATCAACATGCGGGAAACATGGGGAGAAAAAAAAGTATTGATAGCTTAGAAAAATCAAAGGAAATTTTAATTACAATGCTATTGATAAAATATGGTAAAGAATAGCTCTCTCCCTGCTTCTTGGTGTAGTTCCATGTTTGGGATCTGAGGCTCAATGAGGCTTCTAGGGAAGGGAGTCAGCCCTTAGCCACTAGAGGCGGTCCAGGCAGAAGACAGCAGCTATCTGGCCAGGAGGTCCTGGTCAGCCTTTTGTGATAGGTCATAAAATAAGCTCACAGGACATTTCAAGCCCACACACTGGGGAATTTGTCTTTAGGGACATTTGTTCAAATCTCTGCAGTCCTTCTGGACCAAGATATAGTCCCTTCAGTTAATTCATGTTCTGGTACTAAACTACCCTCTCATCCCAACCTGATATCCGTAAAAGATCAGATCCACCCTGCCCTCGTAGGACACCTCTTTCTCTAGCTCAAAGATAACCCAGTTGAAGACTCCTGCCTGGGCCTAAGGTGAGTTCTCTGCTCCTTCCCAGGACCTGCACCCGCCTGTGCTATGGCCCTGTCCTTCAGGACTGAGGAGCCACTTGTCCTTGTGCAGGGAGAGATGGATAACACAGGCACCAGATGCTGTCCCCGGTGAGTCTGTCCCTTTATTATGCTACCATCCACGCCTTTCCCTCCACCTCATCCCACCCTACCAATCTGCAACGTTTAAAACACAGCAGGCCATGGAAGCATTTGCACAGGATCCAATTCTGCCTCTGCTTTCTAAAACAAAGTAAGTCTGGAGAAAGACTTGGAGTCATATTTCACTGAAGTCTCTCACTAAATTAATTATAGGCAGCTACAATTCATCATACTTTCAATTAACAATTAATTATGTACAAGAGAGACAAATGTTTTATTGAGACCAAGAAACAACATGCATCATTTGTAGTGTGGTATCTCCTACTCACACCACAGGGAAAGGATTTATGGGCTACAGATTGCATGAACCAGTTTTGCTCTGGAAAATACAAATCCACCTGGACCTACAATCAGAATGACAGCCTGGAGTCAGAAAGACTCTGGGTCTGGCACTCGGAGAATTTAGCACGTAGGCACACTCGTTTCACACCCCAGAAGGAAGGTCCTGCCCAGGGTATGTGCATAATTCCAGCAGGGACCTGGGGGTGCAGAGTCCCCTTCCTCAGCCAGCACGGTGCTGCATGGAGGGCCCAACATAGGGAGAAGGAGTCAGTGAGTACAAGTAGAATTGTGGGCTCCCCTGACGCCCCACTGGTGGCCCATGTTTGCTAAGAGCACAGGGTGCACACAGAGAAGTGTTCAGAAGAGATTGAGAAAGTCTCTCAATCAGACCAATGAAGCTTTGTGTTTCCTTGGGTGTACTTTAGGGGAAGACGGGGAACTGTCCCCAAGCTGGGCACAGTAGTAAGGTGGTGAGACCTGAGCTCTGAGAGTTTCTCTTACTGAGAAATAGATGTCTGTTGCCAGCTGGGAATCCATTCCCCGCATTTTCTCTTCCTGACAGAGCTCCACATTTCCTAGCTTTGTAGGAATGGTCCATCCTGCCTCTAGCTGGGGGCTTTGGGCACTTTGAGCCAATCAGCATATCCCATCTTTGGGACCCTGTGATGTGTTCAGGGAACCTGAAGGGAATGAAGGACTCTCAGGGAAATCTGAGGCATAGATTCTCTTTCCTCTGCTGTGCTTGAAGAGTAGACAATCTTACTATTGCTACTACACGACTGTTGCTGCTGTTGCTGTTATTACTGCTACAGATGACAATATTCTAACACTTGTAGGGCTCTGACTTCATAATGAACACAGTGCTAAGTGCTTTATGTATATTTCCTCATTCAATACTCACAACAACCCTGTCAGATAGATGTTATTGTCCCCATTTTACAGAGGAAAAAATTAAAGCTAGAGCAGTTACATACTTGCCCAAGGTCACAAAGCTTCTAAGTGGGGCCAGGATTAAAATCTAGATATAACCATTCTGCTCCATGAAGCTTGTCACTGCTGAAGACACGAGGTGGAGTCGGAAGCCTCTGAGAGGCTACTGTGAGGCCCTGGGGAGGAAACGCATCCAGAGGAACAGAGGTGATACCTTGTGAGTCCAGTATCAAGTTCTTCCTGGAGCCAGAAATATCCAAGTCTGCCCTTTTACATTATGAGAATCGATGGATTTCCTCTATTGTTTAAACCATTTTGAGATGGGCTTTCTCTTCTTTTCAATGAAAAAAAAATATAGAATTTGGTATCAGGAAATAGGAACTGAAAGTGCCACACACTGACATGGAGTTGACTGAACTGGTGTTCAGCGGAGGGAAACGAGAGGAAACGCTTGATTTCAGGAGTGGGAATAGCACATCTCGGTGTGCTGTCATGCACTCAATGGTCGATCGTCTCATGTTGGCTTTTGAAATTCAGACCACTCATCTTTGTATATTGTAGCATTAGAAGTCTTGGCAAAAGTTAGGATGTTGAATTTGGCCACTTCTCATAGGCTTCAGTAAAGCCTGTTTTAGTTGCCTAATGCTATGTAACAAACCACTCCAAAACTCAGTGGCTTAAAACACATATTTACTACAATCTTTCATGGTTCTGTGGGTTGCTTGGGCTGACTTTGGTGGTTCTCATTTGGGGTCTGTCTTGTTGCAGTCCTGTGGTGGCCCAGTCTGCAGGTGATATGGAAGCTCCGCTGGCTTGGACATCCAGACAGCTCATTCACAGGACTGGAAGCTGATGCTGGTTTTTTCCTGGGAGCTCTGCAAGGCTGTTGACCAGAGTGACTTCCTGTGATATCTACAAAGCATGTCAGTGAGGTTTCAAGAGAGAATATTCTAATCATTCCAAGAGGCCCAGGTGTAAGCTGAAAGACTACTTACGACCCAGCTTTAGAGGACGACACAAGGGCAACTATACGGGGAGGTGTGGCTTATTGAGAGAACAATATGGAGACCAGCTAGCTACATGAGGCCCAACAAGAAAAATAGATTTTTACTTTGGATCTGGCCTGAGGAGGAACACAGAGGGCTCCAGCAGGAAGAACAAAGAGAGGTTCTTCTGGCGTGAAGCCTGCAGTACAAATCGACTGGGACTGAAATAATCTGTGGCCTTGCAAGGTTCAAAGTGCCGATCCTTGAGCTACAGACAGGCTGGCTAGGACGTGGGAAAGAGGATAACATTGGGGTGCAGCATGACCCAGATCGCCTCCTCTACGCTCCACGGAGATACAGCCCCAGCCGGGTCTTCCGTAACTGCCTCTGATCCTGCCTTCTCTGCCAGGTACAGTGTAGACACCCTGCAACGCTGCTTCCAGGCAAGGGGAGATGTGAGATGCTGTCCTTCCCAGGCTTGAGCTTCAGCCTTGATGAGACGGAGTGCGAGGTACAACTGAATGCTGTGGTGGAAGGGGCTGGACCACGCTCCAACATCTAACGCCAAGAGGCCGATTTCTCCAGACTCATCTCAGTTGAAAGATATGACTTGGAAGACAGATCTCTGGCTGCCGCTGCTCCTTCATGGACTAGAAGCAAATAGACCATAATTCCACAGAGTCTTAAAAAAGAGATTTCCTGATGAAGAAACTCAAGGTCAACTAAACTCAGCCTGTGATTGTTCAATTCCAGGTAAACATGGAGCGATATTATTATTTAATTTGCATTTCCTTTATTCCTAGGGCGGCCAAGTATCTTAACATGTTTATTGATTGTTTGGTTTTTCTCGTCTGTGAATTTCTTCATATCTTTTATTTGTGTTCCTATTGAGTAGTTGTCTTTCCGTTATACATTTATAAATGTTTTTGACATATTATAGACATTACCCCCTACCATATATCTGTGTTGTAAATATTTTTCTAATCTATCCATTATCTATTAACTTTACTAGTGACATAATTTTCCATTAAAATATTTAGCAATTGAATGACTCTATCTTTTATATATATATAAATTTTGTATTCTTCTCTCTGTTTAGTTTTCCCTGATATCTCCTGGTCATGTTCCCCTTGCTCAGTCTGGAAGCTCTGAAAGGGCTTTTTCATCAGCCAGGAATCCTCAGACTCCAGCTCCACTTCAGGTCCGAGGAGTTGCTCAGAAATCACTATTAGAAATGAGGAAAGAAAAAAAGTTTCAAAAATATTTTGGCTTGAGCCATACCTGGACCAGTATAGTAACTGGGAAGCATTTATTTTTTGCTTGTGCTTGGGCTTTTTGATGGAAGCTGAAATCAAAGGGAAAATTCCAAAGGGTAGGTGTGACTCAGGGCAAGACCACAGACGTGATTGCCCGTAATTTGGTAACTGCAGCTCATCTTGGCAAAGCACGGAGCGTGAATACTTTGGGACTCTGAGAAAGGCCTTGGCTGAGAGATCCCAGTGTGTGATCCTTTCTTGAGTCAAGGCCTGGTGGGCATTAGATTCAGGGATGATCCGAGGACCAGTCTGGCTATTCTGATTGACTATTCTAAAATAAATGGCATTAGACCCCTTGGAAAGGCCAAAATAAAGTTGTACCTCAACTTCACGGATTATTTTCTCATGTGTATGTATATATGAAGAATAAAAGGACTAAATAAAAATTTTAAAAGAATTAAAAAAAACTATGAAAATGCTTTGACAGTTTTGTGATAGGTAAGGTATTTCTAATCTAAACACAGACCCATAAGCTACAGGGAAACACATCTACAAATTTGACTATACATAAACTGAAGTGTCTGATCAGCAGAAATTACTAAAAACAAAGTGAAATATTTTAAAGAAAATGCTTGCCATTGATGACAGGCATGGTGGCTCACACCTATAATCCTAGCACTTTGGGAGAGTGAGTCAGGAGAATTGCTTGAGGCCAGGAGTTCAAGACCAGGCTAAGCAAGAGCGAGACAAAAAATAGAGATGGCATCACAGATTTCCTGTCACATTGACAATATTTAAAACAAAAGCACATGGTTCAATTATACCGGGGATGGTGGGAGGGTGAGGAAAAGCACAGTAGGGAAGAGGTGCATTTTATTGTCTTCTCAGCACCTACTGTGTTTGGATACCACTCTCTTCTGCATTCAAGCCCCCGAATGGTCACGTGTTCACAGAGCCTCGTCCACCCTAGAAGACCAGGACACTAAAATATTTATTTTGAGGTAATGGTAGATTTGCAAGCAGTTGTTAAGAAATAATAGAGACAGTGTCTACATCATTTAATCAATTTCCTCCAATGGTAACATCTTGCAAAATTAGAGTACAGTATCGCAGTCAGTATAATTGACAGGGATACAGTCGAGATACAGAGCTTCCAACACAAGCATCTCCCATGTCCTTTTATAGCTGCACCCACTTCCTTCCCACTCCCACGGCCTCATTACTCCCCGGACACCACTAATTTGTTCTCCATTTCTATAATTGCTTCGTTTCAAGAAGATTATATAAGTGGAACCATGCAGTATGCAACCTTTTGGGATTGACTTTTTTATTCAGCATAATTCTCTGGTGATTCTTCCAGGTTCTGGTGCCCATCAATAGTTCATTCCTTTCCATTGCATCCTGTAGTGTGGATATACCGCAATACAATTCACCCTCTGAAGGGATGGGTTGTTTCCAGTTATGAATAAAACTTCCATAAACATTCATATACAGCTTTTTGTGTGAACATAAATTTTCATTTCACTAGGAAAAATGCCCAAGAGTGTGACTGCTGAGTAGTTTAGTTTTTTAAAAAAAAAACTGCCAAATTGTATTCCAGAATGGATATGCCATCATATTATACATTCCTACTACGAGTAATCTAGCTTCTCTACGTCCTTGCAAGTAGTTGGTGTCGTCACTGTTCTGTATCTTATCCATTACAATATGATGCCATGACATCTCATTGTGATTTTAATGCTCATTTCTCTAATGGCTAATGATGTTGGACATCTTTTCGTGTGCCATTTGACTTGTTGTGGATTGCACTAACTTGTTTTTAGCACTCCATTTTTATACGTAGTGTTTTCCAGTGTATCTTTGTGTAGCTTTTCAGTGGCTATTCTAGGTATTTACGTAACATCATAGTCTACTTGTTTCATCCTTTTAACAGTTTGACTGAAGTCTAGAGACTTTGCCTATCGTTATATATTTTTCCCCCTCTGTTTATAATTGTCTTAAATATTTCATCTACTTTCATTTAGAATGACATCATAGAGTGTAATGATTTTTGCTTCTATTGTCAAACATAACTTAGAAAAGTCAATGGGGAAGGAAGTTTTATTACATTTATTCATACTTTTTGCTTACCATGTTCTGTCTTCTTTTTTATCTTCCAATATTCTCTCTTTCATCATTTCCTTTCTGTTTAAAGAACTTTGTTTAGCCATTCTTTTGGGAAGATCTGCTGGTGACAAATTCTCTTGTTTTCCTTCATCAGAGCATGTCCTTATTTCCCCTTCATTCCAGAGGGACGTTTTCAATGGGTGCAGGACTCTACGTTGATTGTTCTTTTCTTTCTGCACTTAAAAAATGTTTTGCCACTTCCTTCTGGCCTGCATGGTTTCTGACAATAAATTCATGTACTTGAATTATTTTTCCCCTGTAGGTCAGTTGTTATATATCCTGTGCTTTCAAGATTTTTGCTTTGACTTTAGTTTTGAGACATTCGATTATGATTTATCTTGGTATCAATTTTTGAATTTATCTTATTTGGGATTTTCTCACCTTCTTGAATATGTAGATTTATGTCTTTTTGTCAGATTTAATAATTTTTCAGTCATTATATTTTCAAATTTTTTTTTTCATTCCTGCCCTCTTTCTCTCTTCTTCTGGGACTGTGATGGTAAAAAATTTAGATCTTTTGTTATAGTCCCTCAGCTCCCTGAGGCTCTGTTCATTTCCTTTTTCTCTCTATTTTTCCCTATTGTTAAGATT
Organism: Avahi laniger; assembly: GCA_963575035.1. Lineage (NCBI taxonomy): Eukaryota > Metazoa > Chordata > Mammalia > Primates > Indriidae > Avahi > Avahi laniger. The sequence continues at coordinate 29,688 of CAUYSK010010828.1, forward strand.
GAGTAATTTCCGTACAGTTCACTGATTCCTTCTTCATTTTTTTCAAGCCTGTTTATAATTGCTCACTGAAGCATTTTCATGATGGCTGTTTTACAGCCTTTGTCAGGAGATTCTAATATCTGCCCACCTTGGTTTTGGCATCAATTGATTGCCTATTTTCATCCAGGTAGGGTTTTCCTGCTTCTTGGTATGACAAGCAATTTTTGATTGAAAATTAGACATTTTTGGTATTATGGTATAAGATTCTGGATCTTCCTTAAACCTTCCCTTTGTAGCTGGCTTTGTCGGACACTGCTCCGAGGAAGGGGAAAGGGTGCATGGTGCAGTTTCTGCCAAGATGAGGTAGGAATCCAAGTTCCCACCCAGCCTCTGTGAACACCCAGGTTAGGATGAGCTCTGTGTCGCTGCTGTGTGAGGCTGGAGTTCTGACATGGCTCCTCACTAGGCTTGGGTCATACCTGCTGGCTGGGAAGGGTGATAGTGTCTCCTTAATGCCCCCTGCATGGCCTCCACTGACACTGCAAGGAGGAGGCCTTGATACCACTTAGGAGTAATGAAAGTTCTGACTCTCCACTAGGCCTCCAGTGGGAATTGGGAGGGCCACCTCTTTATTGCTGGTTGGGAAGAGAGGTCCAGGCTTCTTACATGGATGTCACAGTGCGGTAGAGTAGGGGGTGGTCATTACCGCCCAGCGTGGATGAGTGTCCTGGCTCCTTGCTCAGACTTTTCTGATACCCATGGTGGTGTGCGTGGGGAGGTGGTGTTGGGGGCACTCCATGCAGCCTGGCAGTGTGGCAATCTGGGCTCTCTACTTGGCCATTCCTGGCAGGGGATGGGATGAGGCTACAGTTTTGCTGTGGTGTTTGGTGGGAGTAGAGCACTTGCTGTTTTGTAGGCTTCCTTTTTCCTGGTCCTTTCACTATAGAGAGCAGACTTTTGTTGGGGCATGTTTTTTGTCTGTGCCCACTGGCATTTCTGGGTTGCTGGCCTCCTCAGCTTCATGTACCTCAGTCTGGGGAATATGAAGGAAAATGAAAACTCAGGGAACTCACCCTATGTTATTCATTAGGTCTCTGAGGTCCCAGGCCCATCTGCTTTCATTTCTCCAACTTTCAGAGTCTTCTTATGTTTGTTTTACGTATAATGCCAAGGACTTTTGGTTGTACTTATTGGAAGACTTAGAGAAAATGATGAGAAAATCATCCTGCTTTCTGTACAGTGACTTTATAATGCATTTTCAGCATCTGCTGATAGAGTCCCTCTCATCTGTCTGCTTTATGCATTTCTTGAATACTATTGGACTATTTCATATATTCTGAAAGATCATTTTATCTCATTTCAAAGGAAAAACCACAAAATTGGAGTTTTAGTTGGAATCAAGTTAAATATATTTATACATTTTATATTAATTATGGGATTGTTCTAGTTCCATTTCTTCCTATTTTATGTTCTTTAATATCTAATAGTTTTACTTTAATAGGTTGAATACCTGTTATTGTTAAATGTATTCCCAAGAAATCAATTTCATTTAGTTTCTATCATGAATTGGTTATTTTTTCTCCATTTATGTCTTGTATACATGCTATTGGTTCTGTATACCTACCTTGTATCCAGTCACTTTATCAAATACCCTTACTAATTTTGTTAGTGTTTTACTAGAATCTTTTGTGCTTTACAGACATACAATCAAATTATCAATAAAGGTATTTTTTAATCATTTGCTCCTAATCTTCATAGCAATGTGTTTTGTTTCATTTAGTTTAGTGACTAAACAACTGAAAAAAATACCTCTTCATGTGAGAATGGTTGAATAAATGTTGACTTGTCCACAAAATTGAATGATAACTGCCTGTGGAAATAGGTTAACTTGGATAGATTTCAACTATAAATTGTGATATGAGAAAGCAAAATGCAGTTATATGATCCCATTTTTTTTAAAATAACAGAAAATTATCTGTATGCTGTTGTATATACAATATATGTGTATATGATTATATAAGTAGAGGGAAAGCTATGAAAAGATATTAATAGGGTTATACTGACAGTTGTAGCTGAACAAAAACAAAAGGACTGCATTACACCAAAATGTTGGTCACCATAGAAACAGCACATATGACACAATCCCATTTGTGTTAAATTACACAGAGTTCTGTAGGGAGACATACAGAGTGATGGCCAAAGCAATGTCAGGGGTGCCCATGATCTCAGGTGGGATTTCAGGAGAATTTATTTTCATTTTTACTTTTTATGAATTATTCAAAATGTTTACTATAAAAATATATGTTCATTAAAACAGAAGATAGAACTTTTTTATGGTAGAAATTAAAAAAAAAAATAACAGCAAAATGCCATTAAGGCAGTTTCAGCTTGAGAATCAACACAAGCCTTTTGCAAATCTGTGCTATATTGGTTAAATTACTTTGAAGGAAAATACCAGAAATTGAAAGACTAACAATAGGGACCAGATAACCAATTAGAATAGACTTAATTGAAGAGAAAACTTGAAACAATCTTTTGGAAGAATAAAGGCCTAAGCAGCCCTGTAAGTCTAGAAAATGGGAATTAATAGGCAATTTCCCAATACTTCAGGGTAAATATACTCTGATTGTTTTTCTACTGGGGATCACTGGGAACAAGATTCAAAGTCTTAAGTGATAGAGTTCGAATGTCCGAGTTTGGGTCATGTGCTCAGCGCTTATTCAGAGGAGGCTAGAGTTGCCTGGCTTAGCCTTCCCTTCTCCCTTGCAATGGAGAAGGGAAATAGTTTCCTTAAATGGCCTTGCGGTGCACTAAGCAAAAGAAGGGAGAAATCAGTCTGGGAAGATGGAAAAATACCAGATGTTTGTTCACGGGTTCAAGAAGCTTGAGAGTCTGCCAGAGGCTGGGCCCTCTGGTGGGACGCCCACTGCCCAGCCTGCGTCCGTCTGGGCTCCTTCCTCCCCACCAGCACCGGGGGTTCGCCGCTTTCCTCTCCACTGCGGACATTCCCAGGACCCCTTTTCCTTCCAGACTCACCGTCTCTGCCACTACTTTTCCTTCACGTCTCTCTTGCCTGTTGGAGTTCAGACTGCAGCTTCTTCAAATGGGCACACTGGGATACAATAAATCAAAACAGAGTGAAAAGATGAAGATGCATTACAAACCGTCTCAGTGCAGGGGATAAATGGCCTGAGGAAAGTAAAGTCAAAAGAAATAACTACAAGAGAAGTTAGAAAAATGTGACTGGTGAGAGAAAATATCCCTAGCTGGCCCAGCCTGGCAGCGGGCAGTTAGACATCTATTGAGATGAGAACCACCCATCCAAAAAAAGTCAAGGAGACTTTAAAAGAGAAAAGTTTCCTTCTTGACATAAAGAGACCCACCAGTGGAGACTTTGTTCAGCACCTGTGGGGGGGGGGGCGGGGGGGGCACCCAGCCTCGAGGCACCTTTCCGGGTGTGGTTCCTGTTTACCTATGCTTAGTGGCTCAAACAGCAATCATTTATTCTTTCTCTCTGGTGCAGTCTGCTGGGGTAAATCTTCTTGCCTCAGGTGTGCAGGTTGCCTCGGGTATTTCTGCTTTGTTCTGGGCCCAGGCAGAAGGGCCAGCAGCTACTGGGAGATGATTTTTGTCATGGAAATGGCACAAATGGGAGAGGACAAGCCCACCCATGCCAGAGCATTGTGAGCTTTCCATTGCATCACATCTGCTAGCATCTCATTGGCCAAAGCGAATCATTGCTGCATTCCAGGTCTAGAGCTGGAAGTTCTACTGCCATGGAGGCTGCGATTGGGGGTAGGCAGTGAGTGTTTTTGAACAATGAAAACCATCTCTGTCCCCACAAGATCCTGCCTGAGTATACCAGGGGGTCATCAGAGAGGCCAGTGTTTGGTAGATGTGTTCTGTAGTGGCTTTTCTTTTTCCAGTGGATTAACAAAGAACTGATTATAAAAAAGTATTGAAAGATAAGAAAAAAAGGAAAAGAGAGAATAAGGAATCTGGAACTCTATGTTAAATGCTAACCATCATCGTTTTGGGGCAACAATATGATATGTGATTAGGATTTCTATCATATATCATTTTCAGCATTTTGCAATGGAAAGCTAACATTTTCTTAGTCAGAAATAACACATACACATACACACAAAAGAGAGGAACAAAGCAACAAAGGAAGGAAGGAGGAAAGAGTCCTCAAGAAATTTTTCTTCTCTGCTAAAGGAAGAAAGAACAACACAGCACTGATAAAGGGGATGGAAGAACTTTTTTTTTTTTTTTTAATAGCTATAGCTTTTAAAGAGAAAGAAAATGCTACAAAATGCCCATTTTTCCGTGCTAGTTAAATTCTGTGCTCAGGCTGGAGATCACATTTTTATAAGGCATTGATTTTTTTTTTAGAGTGTAAGAGATAGAAAACCTTTAAAGGAATTAACGTTCGTTCTCAATTCTGTTAAAAGGATGATGATTTATTGGGTCAAGGATGCTGACTTCTCCCATTCATCTTCCCTCAGTTTCCTCATCTGCAAAATGAAAATGCTCAATGCAGTGATCCCTGAGGTCCCTTGAAGTTCTTTCAGTAATTCTCATATTTTTCCAGCAGCTCAATTATCTCCAGATCTACTGTTTGAAAACATATGCTCCCAAGCGAGAGCTTTAATTCTTTATCCCGCTTCATACTGACACTTTCATAGCAGCCAGCGTAGCACAGCAGCACACGTGGGCAGTTCTTTTATTATTATTTTCTAGTTATGTGAATATTAATAGGCATTGTAAAAATTTAAAAATACAAAAAAATCACCCACAGTCCCACTACTTTCACCCTTCACGGTATGTTTCCAACATTTTTTTCAGTGCATGTATATCATAATTTATTTTGAAGAACTATTGATCTCATTTTTTTATTTTATGTAGTGTGACATTTCCCTATGCAATTAAATTATCTTCTAAGCAATTATCTTTAATGGTTAGATAAGATTTAATAACTTTTAAATTTTTTTTATAAGTGATATTTTCAATAATCTATTTTTTGACCTTTGTGCTCTTTCAGTTTGGGGTTGGGATTAAATTCGTGGGTTTTGAGATTCAACGTTCTGAGTTTGAAATTCTGGGTCTCTTATTTATAGACTGTATGACTGTGGACAAGGGTCTTCACTTTTCAAAGCTTATTTTCCTGATCTACAAAGTACAAATGCAATACAGTACCTGTACATATTGTCTATGAGGTTTATATGTATACACGAGTATATACTATCAATGTAAGGTTTCACATGAAGATTAAATAAGTAATTTAATTTATTATGTAGCATTCCAGTATTTCTTATTTGAGTAAAAGGAAGATAAATCTGTATATATACTTGTAAAGCAATTGCCCCTGTTCCCAAACTGGGTAAAATATAACATAAGCTGAACAGGAAAAGAAAGAGGGTCATGGTGAATCTCCCTTGCACCTCCAGCACCAGATGCCTCTGTGAAGTTGGGTCAGGGGCCATGCGCCCTTTGGGTTTCTGTACCGTGACAATAAACACTGGATGATGTGAAGCAAAGCACCCCCAGGCCATCCTTATTGTAGTGACTCTTCGTGTCCCGAACTGATCAGCCCTCATTGGATCATCCAGTATGAACAACTTGTTGGGCAGCCTGGAACACACTTGATCTCCGGCCCTGATCCCTTAGAGGCTGGCGGTGAAGGGCAGGCTCTCCCATCTATAGGAGGTAAACTAACAGAAACAGAAAGGAGATCGACTCACACAGAGCAGCACTCTGCCTGGTTGCACCTAAAAAGTGCCTAGCACAGTTCTCCATAGTGTAAGAACTCACTGCATTGGAGCTATGCTCAGTATTTCCATTTTTTTACTCAATGAGTAATGAACATTCTTGCATGTCCTTTTTTTGCCAGCAATTTAACATTTATGTATTTAGTTAATTTTTTTAAATTGAAAAATAAAAATCGTATATATTTGTGGTGTACAACATGATGTTTTGATATATATGTATACACATTGAAATAACTAAATTGAGCTAATTAACGTTATCTATTACCTTACATACTATTTTTTAATAAATTAACTTTTTTTGTGGTAAGAGCATCTAAAATCTACTCTCTTAACTAAAAGAGTAGCAATGCCACTATGGGTGTTTACCAAAAGGAAAAGAAGTCATCATATCAAAAAGACATATACTTGTATATTAATTGCAGCACAATTTACAGTTGCAAACATATGGAATCAACCTAAATGTCCATCAACTGATGAGTAGATAAAGAAAATGTAGTATAAGTATATACCATGGAGTACTACTCAGCCATAAAAAGGAATGGAATCATTTCTTTGGTAGCAACTTGGATGGAACTGGAAGCCATTATCCTCAGTGGAGTGCTCAGAAATGGAAAAACAAATTCCACATGTACTCACTTATAAGTGGGAGCTAAAGGATGGGTATCCTTGGTCATACAGAGTGGTATAATGGACTTGGAAGACTTATGGCGGGGTGGGAGAAGGAGGAAGGATCAAAATTATCTGTCAAAACAAATGTACACTGTTTGGGTGATGGGTACAGTAAGCGCCCTGACTTCATCACTATACAATTTATGCATGTAATAAAAACGTATAGCCCCTCAATCCATTTAAATAAAATAAAATAAAATAATGAATTAATTAAAAAATAAAGTACAATACAATCTACTCTCTTAGTAATTTTCAAGTCTCTTATTATGTCCTCAAGACAGTATCTTAGATGAGTAATTATCCTTTTAAGTATGGACCTTTTTAAGGCTTTTAATAAATACAGATCACTTGCCCTCAGAATGGGATTTAAGAAATTTATACTCTAATTTAGAGAGGATCTATTTCCCTATGTTTTCACCAAAATTAGTTACTACAAAATACATAACTAAGTTTTGTTTTTATGATTCTAAAAGTAATATATACATGTTTATTTAAAAAGGACCTAAAATTTTTTTAAAGCAAGAACATTTGTTTTTCTGGACAAAAGTAGCTCTGCTCTATTATTTTTAATGGAAGCTAGTATTCCATGGTATGGCAGTATTTTATTTAGCTAGTCCTTTATCAAAAGGCATTTAATTGGTTATATTATTTTGCTACTTGGTAAATTTCACAATAAGTCTTGAATATATATCTTTGTGTATTTGTCCAATTATGCCCTTGGTGCAAATTTTAGAAGTGAATTTGTTGAGTTAAAGGATAAGCAGCCTTATAAGTTTATTTTTTAATTACTCATTACCAAATCACTGCTTTTTAGGTTATGCTACTTTACGCTTGCTTCAGTTGTGGTTAGTTTTGCACACTCTTGATAATACTAATTATTGTTATTTTTAACCTTTATTAAATTTCAGGAAGGAAAAAATATAATCCTTTTTTTCCTAAATTATATTTCTTAATTTATTAATAAGCTTGAATATGTTTGCCTATGTTTACAAGCCATTTGCATTCATCTTTTGGGGAGTCTCCATATTCTTTAATGGAGACTTTTCTTTTGCTTTTCCATTTTTCTTTAATTGAGAAATAATAATAGTACATATTTATGAAGTACATAGTGATGTTTTGATACATATAAAATATAGTGATGTTATCAGAGTAATTGACATATTTATCACCTCAAACGTTTATCATTTGTGTTGGGAATGTTCAATATCTTTCTTCCAGCTATTTAAAACTATATAATCCATTACTGTTAACTCTAGTCATCCTACAGTGCTATAGAAACCTAGAATTTTTTCCTCCTATCTACTTGTAATTTTGTATAATTTAGCAAATCTCTCCCTTCCTCTTTCCCTTTTGTTTGCTATATATATTAATATTATATTAATAATAGTATTAATTATTATATATTATAAATAATTTATACACATTATATTAGGAGATTAATTTTCAATATATTTAAAGTGTTTCCCTATTTTTCTTTTTTTGGTTCTTAGCTGCCCTTTTTAAACACTTTAACTTAATTTAATTTTTTTAATTGACAAATAATAATTGTACCTATTCATGGGGTACATAGTGATGTTTCGATACATAAAATGTATAGTGATCAGGTCAGGGTAATTAGAATACTCATCATCTCAAGTATTTATCATTTCTTTATGTTGAAAATATTCAATATCTTCCTAGCTATTTGAAACTGTATAATATATTATTGTTAACTATAGCCATTCTTCAGTGCTATAGAGCACTAGAACTTATTCCTTCTAGCTCACTGTAATTTGATGCCAATCCTAAAGTGGCCTTCTTATTCCTAGAGTACAAACATATTTTCTAAGTTTTTCTCAAGTTGTTTTTAAATTGTACTTTCTTTATTCGAATCTTGAACTGCTCTAGAATTATTTAGGTGTAAGCTGTAAGATCAGAATCTAATTTTATTTTGTCCAAATTTGGCCAGTTTTCCCAGCACCATTTGATACATAATTCATTATTCCTTTTATGCATTTAAAAATCACCTGTCACATATGCTAGATTCCATTTTATTTGTCTGCTTCAGAAATCCCAATTTTCTTTCATCGTCCTGTTAGTGTGTGCACCATTTCATATGGGTTAAATCACTACATCTTTTAATGTGCCCTAAAACATGTGCTTCTTAATTACTCTCTGTGAGCATTTCTTCTCTGTTTCCATAGAAATAAATATGATTTCAGTACAAATCAATTTTTTGTCGAGTTAAAAAATATTCCCATTTTAATTTTGATAAAAAACGGTAAATTTATAGATTAATTTATGGGGGAGAATGATATCTTTGCAACAGTGAGTCCTTCCATCCAAGAGCATGCTTGGTCTCATAATTACACCATTTAGTCAAGTTTTGTAGTTTTCTTCAGCCAAGTCTTGTTAAATTTATATCTTTTTATGTCCCAGAGTTTGTTCCATAACATCAATAGAACTTTTTTCTTAATAGTTCTAGTTTATAATTACAGCTTTTTCTTCTATAATGGTTACAATTCATGGTCTTATTGTGGTACATCCTTAATCATTTTAATACATTTCAATCTGATATTTTTAGTTTCTTCCAGTTAAGCAATCATATTTGTAAGCCATAGTAATTTTGGCCCTTCTATTTAATTATAACCCTTTTTTCTTTGTGACATTAACATATACAATATTTACAGTGATGCTGGGCTTCCTTTGTTCCTCCCCTACTTTAATGGGAATGTTTCAAGACATGTATGATATTTTCAGTTGATTTCAGCTATATATTCTTTATTGCACCAAATAAGTACCTTTCTATTTTGTCCTATCCTAGAATTTTTTTTTTTGTTTTGTTTTAGTTAGGAACAGATGTTGAAATTTACCAAGTGCTTTTGTAGCATCTATTGAGATGTTCATGATTTTTTCTTTTTAATCTATAATGCGATGAATTAAATACATATATTTCTGGTATGAAACTCCACTTGCATTTCTAGAGTAAACTCCATATGACCTCTTTGACTATTTTATGATATGCTCCAGGACTGAGTTTTCTAAACCTTGGTTTTTGCTGTGGCAGCATTTTCACCACCCTCCTCATGATTATTGTATACCAACAAGCACTATCAGACAGAAGCTGAATGCATGCAATATTTTAAAATTTATTTACATCATTTTTTAATCTTCACAATTATTCTTAAGGTAAGTATTATTATTCCACTTTAGAAAAAAAATTTAGAATGGTTAAGTGTCCAAGTCACAATTTATTTTAACAACAGAGCAAGAATTTAAATACATGTCTATTTAACTTCTAAGCCTATGATTTTAATCATTTCATGTGGTCTTTATATTTAGTAGAAAGATTGGTCTGTAGATTCTTTCTTAGTGCTCTATTTGTCAAATTTTATTATCAGGGTTATGCTAGTCTAATAAAACAAATTGAAATGCCTCCTACATTTTCCAATGTTATTAAATATTTTAAATAGCATAGAATTAAAAATGTTTTCCATATCTGTGAATATACCCATTTTATCATTCTAAAAATGTGTGTATTCCTGTTTCATTTCATTTTACCTTTATCATAATTGCTTGATTTTACACATTTTATTGGTATTTTAAAAGGAGGGAAAAAATCCCTCACTTTACATATCAATTGTAATGTTTTTTTCCCAATTTGTTTCAGTTTGAGAATTTTATTTTTAGCTTCTTGGATTAAAGACTCCTTGGATTTATTCTCTAAGATGATGATCAAGATGATAATTAAGACTATAAACAAAGCTCACACTTTTGTTTCCCTCTTACTTCCAATGTCCTGCTGAAAAGACTCTACCTATATAACAGGGATAAATCACACACAGTCAGTAGAACACAAAAAGGGTGACACTTGACATACCAGAAATATGGTCCTTGCCTGTAGATATGAGGAGTGGCCTCAACTAACTGTAATGCCCATACAGCATGAGAAAAAATAATCCTTTCTTGTTATAAGCACCGAAATGTTGGGATTGTATGTCATTGTAATATAGGGTAGCCTAAGCCAATTGATTTGGCAAGCTTGAATAATCATCTTTGAATTCAGGTGAAAGAGAGAAAGGTAAAAATTTAAAGATAGAGAGTAAAATACATGGGAGATAGATCTAGTAATTTCAAAACACATATGAAAATTATTCAAAAATATATTTCAATTGGACTGGAAATACCTGAAGGGTGCAGACTAATCAGGGGAGAGTTGTGTTCTTCATGACATTTAATATTATTCTTATTGAGGAATGTGTCACCATTTGCATGACCCCTCACTTTCCTTCAGTGCAGTTTTCCAGGTTTATTCCTACAGTTCCTGAACACTTTTTCATTATTTGAATGGAAAGGGATATTAATTTTAAACATTTATATTTTAAAAATTCACCAAAGTCAATCTGCAATTTGGTAAATTCTTATTTAATCTATTTTTTCTAGAATGCCCTCCAAGCTTCTATTTGAAGAATTGTGTGATATTATAATGAATTGATGCGATTTTTAAGAATGAAAATTTCTGGAATCATCCCTTATAAGGAAAAATGATTATTTCCAAAATAATTTTGAAAAGTGACTTGAGATAATTCATCTCCTTTCTCTCCTGCTCCTGGATATTCAGAAAACCAAAGCCCCATGCTGTGGTCTGAACGTGTTCTCCCAAATTCATATGCTGAAAGCTAATCACAAATGCGATGGTATTAAGAAGTGGAGCCTTTCGGAGGTGATTAAGTCATGAGGGCAAAGCCTTCTGGGATGGTATTAGGGCCTTTATAAAAGAGCTTGAGGGGGTGAGTTACCCCCTTCTGTCCCTTGTGCCACAAGAGGACACAATGTCCATCCGCTGAAGAGGATGCAATAGCAAGCTGCCATCTAGGAAGCAGAGAGCAGCCCTCACCAGGCGTAGAGCCTGCCCGCACCTTTATCTTGGATTTCCCAGCTTCCAGAACTGTGAGAAATAAATTCCTGTTCTTTACAAATTACATTTTCAGGTATTGTGTAATAGCAGCACAAACAGTCTAAGGCAGCCCTTCATTTTCTGAATTTGAAGATATATGGCAAGACTATTTCCGAGCCTTGATCTCCAAATGTGCAGTAATTTTTCACTCTCAGCTTCTAAGTAAGAAAAAGAAAAAAATATATAATTGTGATTGAAAAATCAGTTCTTTTACTTTCTGTAGGGATGTCGTAATAGATGTTTAAATCAGTTATTTAAAAATAAAAACTAAGTCATAGTACAATTTATGAGGGCAATCTCTCTGAAGTTCTCATTTCTATTATTCGAAAAGGTATCACACAAAATAATCTCTCAGCTGATAAGGAAAAAAGAACACCTGATTTTTAAAATAAAAATACATTTTTATCCTAATTAGCTAACATATTCCAGAGAAAGAAATTTTTAAAGATGAACCTCACCTATCCTTTCAAAATTACTATCCATCATGTGCATACATCTCTCTGCACCCCATTGAATTACCGTTATCTTTTTCTATGATTTTTTTACATAATTGGGATCATGCTGTATGTAATAATCATAATCAGTGACAATGTTAGTCCACTATTACTACAAAATGCGGTGTAGCTATATACATAGTAGCTTAGAACAATAAACTCTCATTCTCACGCTTAGAGGTTCTGCAATGTGGCTGCCCCGCAGGACCCATCCTGGGCCCAGGTTGGAGTTGTGGTAGTTTTCTAGAGTTGGTTTTTCTCAAGATGAAGTCAGAATATTCCCAGGGGAGCTAGTGGAACCATATTAGTCCTGTCAGTGGCTTAAACTCAGAACTGTTACACTGCCACTTCCACGGACATGCGTGTCAACAGCAGGTCACATGGTTAAATTCAACATCCGACGGTAGACTTTCCTCACGGAGGTTGGGATGGCGAGAGCGGGAGGCAATGTTTTCTAAAGTGGCAAATGTGGCAATTTATCTTCTTATTCATTATGTTAGGGACATGCTCAGAGTTCATGTAAAAATCACTTACAATCATTAAGGAATAAATTTAAAAGAAGAGGTGCTTAATGCCCCTAATTTTTAAGACTTAAAATTATTTGATTTGCCAAGAGAACTTTGCTGCATTCTCAAAATCTTGAGGAAACATAGTACATATTTTGTAAAACTGGAAATACATAACGAATCAAAGTGTGTCTATGGAATTAAAGATTAATAGTAGTTGCAAATATTCTTGTAGTTCAGATGTCTCCATGCACTGCTCAATGGGGTATAGCTGTACTTGAAATCAGACTTTTCTTCGATAAGATGTTGAATGCAGGAACCTATGTCTGAGAAGAAAATTGGGAAGAAATTTGAGGAAATACCTAGCAAACTAATGCCCTTTTAAGGGAAAGGCTTTCCTTTGTGAAAATGAGTTAGACTGTAGTTTGTGTTGATCTAGGATGAGTGATTTGGTAAGCTGACTAATGACCTATGAAGATATTCAGATCCTAATAGCTGGAACCTATGAATGCTGTTTTATATGGCAAAAGGGACTTCACGGGGTGGATCAGTTAAGGATTTTCACGTGGGAGATTATATTGGATTATCTGGGTGAACTCTAAATGTAATCACAAGTGTCCTTATCGGAGGGAGGCAGAGGGAAGCTTTACTGCAGAAGACAAGATGTTGTGATACCGGAAACAGAGATTGGAGTGATGCACTTTGAAGATGGAGGAAGGGGCCACAAGCCAAGAAGTACAAGTGGCCGCTTGAAGCTATAAAAAAGGGCAAAGAAATGGATTCTCTACTAAAGAGTCCAGAGAGCGTGTGGCCATGCCAACACCTTGATTTCAGCCCACTGAAACCCACTGCAGACTCTGGTCTCCAGAACTGTAAGAGAATAAACTTACATTGTTTTAGTCACAAAGTTCATGGTAATTTGATACAGCAGCCACAGGAATTTGAAACAGATGACCTGAGAAAGTTTGCAAAATTTCTAAATTGACCAACGTATTAGGATACTCTGCTCTTCAAAAAAAAAAATCATCACAAGATTTTGTGTAACATGCAATATTGATTAAATAAGTTTCTGTAGGATAAGTATGTCTTGGGCATTACTCACTTGAGGAAGTTGTTTGGTTTGAAGACTGTGAATGAGGCCTTCAGTTTGTCATGGGTTGAATTGTGTCCACCAAAAAGATTTTGGCACCTTAATCACCAGTACTTGTGAATGTGACCTTATTTGGAGATGAGCTCTTTGCAGATGATCAAATTAAGGTGAGGTCTTTAAGGTGGGCTGTAATCCAATGTGACTGGTGTCCTCCTAAAAAGGGGAAATTTGGACACAGAGGCAAACAGGTATAGGGGAAGATGACGTAAAGGCACAGGGAGAACACCACCTACAGCCAAAGGACACCTGAGGCCACGAGAAGCCAGGAGAGATGCATTGAACACAGCCTCCCTTACAGCCCTCAGAAGGAGCCGATCCTGCTGACACCTCAGCTTCTCACTTCTCACCTTAGGAATGGTGAGGCAATACACCTCTGTTGCTTAGGCCACTCAGCGTGTGGCATTTCGTCTGGCTTCCTTTGGCAGCCTTAGGAAAGGAACACACATTTATCAATGAGAATTTATGCATTTTAACACTTTGATGATTTTTTTTGCAACCAAAACCATACCATGGACAGCAACAGTCTCAGGTCCTCTTTATTAGTCCTAAAAGCTAAAACCAAGACTTCCCACAGGAATTTGTTTAATCAAGTTTTGTTTTATTGTTTAAGTTCGCATTTAAATTTTAAATGTATGAATTCCTCAGTAGCTAATTCTGTGTTTAATTTGGCAAGTTGCCTTACTAACAAATCTAGCTAAGTTTTTTTCTGTATCTCTATGCCTCTCTGTCTCCCCTCTCTCTCTCTGTCTCTCTGTCTCTCTGTCTCTGTCTCTCTCTCTCTCTCTCTCTCTCTCTCACACACACACACACACACACACACACACACATACACATAGGGCTATAACAGTAAAACCCACATTTCAGGGAACAGACACTGTTGCTTTTCACAAAAATAAATTGGTTTGGGCTATCGGTAAAGCTTCTCTCAAGACTCAATCAGAACAGAGCTTGTCATATAATCTGGAGATCACGAAAGGCTAGTCACAGAATCAGAAAACTCTTCACTCCATCTCTTCATTTCCTATCCACCTATATGTTTCCGAAAGCCAGACCAAAGTATATATTTCCACTTTTAGTGGCCGTGTGAGCTCCTTTGATTTGGGTTGAGTCTCTTGGCCCTCTGAATGTTATTTTTATTTCTGTGGTCATAAAAAGAGAGGGCGAAAACTGAAGATTTCAGCTCCCAGCAGTCTGGTTCCACAGAGGCTGAAGGGTTGTGCATCCTCCAGGGTCAATGTGAGCGATGTCTCGTGGAAGTTGTGCATCTTTACCTGCATCTGTCTGTTGCCATCTTTCTTTCTCATCAAATGGAAGCCCTCCCAGCCTAAGCATAGGAGCTGCCCTCTAAGGAGCTTCTGAGACTTGAGGGAGAGGGTCTGAAGGGATGGTGCTCAGAGCAGCTTTCTCCCAGTGCCAGGTGGAATGAGTCTGGTCCCAGGACCACACACTTCTTCCGCCAGCTAGACCCACAGTGGGAAGCAGAGGATAGAGGAGGCTGCCTGTGAGGGCTGGCTTTTCCTTTAGTCTTACTCACGGAGAGTTTCCTTTCTTTTGTTTCTTTCTTCTTTATCTTTCTTTCCTTTCCTTCCTTCCTTCCTTCCTTCCTTCCTTCCTTCCTTTCTTCTTTCTTCTTTCTTTTTTCCCTCCTCCTCCTCCTTTTTCTTCCTTTTTTCTTTCCCCCAGAGATAGGATCTCACTCTGTCACCCAGGCTGGAGTGCAGTGCCGTGATCATAGTGCAATGCAGCCTGGAACTCCTGGGCTCAAGTGATCCTGCCACCTGACCCTCTGGGGTAGCCGGGACTACAGGCGAAGGTACAGACCACAGTCCTCTGCTGACGGTTTATTTCTGAAACAAGCGCTGGAGAGGCGATGGTAGGTGGGGTGGAGGTGGGCTAGTGAGTGAAGGAGAGACGCTTATTAATTTGGTTTCTCTGCTGTGAAGAACTGAGGCTCTGAAATGTGTAAAGTTATTGTTACTAGTTTTAGTCACACCTATTACTGAGAAATGATATTTTTTGGAGGGTTTAAAGAATAATATGATGGGATTCAGAGCAGAGGAAAATTCATGTCATCTTGTTCATTCTACCATTGCTCGCTCAGAAGTCAGGTAACCACAGTAGCTAAGGTTTTAAGAGTTTACCATATGCCAGATACTGTTCCATGCATTTTTCATGAAATCATTTATTTAATCCTCCTAAGAACCTCTTAAAGTGGGTGTTGTTATTATAACTACTTTTACAGGTGAGAAAACTGAGTGAGACAGAGTTTGAGTAATCACTGAGCCAGCAAATCAGAGGCCTATGTGGGTTAGCAGTTTAGCAACAGCAATGTGGTTTGAACATGGTTTTAAATGCTGGGAACTTGGTTACAAGTGCTGCAAATGCACTGAAATAGGAGCATGCAGGGCAGCAACATCCCTGTCTGACTGAGAAGGTAGTTCCTGAGTCTTTTTCAGTATTTGGAACATTGTTATATGCTTCTCACACCCAGAAATGGGATTTGTGTGTGTGTGTGTGTGTGTGTGTGTTGTTTAAAGCTATTAATGATTGACAATATACTAACTAGCTTGTTTTGCTATTGTAAAATACATATTTTCTTTTTATATAGAAACCAGTTGTTTCCCTAGGATGTATTAATTGATTGATCGATTCAGTACATAATTGATTAAATGCTTACTATGTGGCAGACCCTGTGCTAGGCACCGAACACACAACAGAGAACACAGCACATGTGTTCTTTGCCCTTACAACATTTATAGTCTAGTTCAATTTTGCTACAGCATTGGGAAAAATGTGGCCTTGAAGGACCCAGAGAGCAATGGCAGAGGCAAAGCTGAAGGAGAAATGCAGGCTTTGGGGGAAACACCCTGAACTAACACACCAGACATCAGGACAAGGGGCCGTGCTGAGTCCAGTTCTTATCTGAGCTGTTATTTCTCATATTTGCTTCTCCTTTGTAAGCCGGAGGAACAGATGCATGCAGCCCCAATTAGCCTAGCCAAAGGAATTCCCTAGAAGCTCCATTCTGCCCACGTCTGCGGGACCCTAAAGTTCGCTGGCTTATCCAGGCAGCTTGTGGAACATCCCAGCCCTTCTCTGGTCAGAGGCTTTGTCCCAAGCTGTAGTCATTTGCCTGTAAGGATGCAGATGTGAGACGTCATATTTTTTTCTCTCCATTTTCCACTGAGATACAATTAAAAGGTCATCTAAGGATACTGGACAAATTGTGCGGGGCTTGAGGGGAGAGAAAGCAGAGGGAGCGCTTTGTCCAAGGATTAGCTTGTTTACGACAGAGCTAAACAACATTTTGTTTCAAGCTGAGTTTTATGCATTTGTCAATAAGACCAGGCTTGGAAAGGGCAAAAAATGAGCCTACTTGTCACAAAGTCCCTGCGTGCTTAAGAATGCAGCCCCCGCAGAGGTGTTTGCAAATGTCGGTCCTCATCCTAATAACACCGCTGACTTGGCTACTTGGTGGGGGAGTTACATGAGGCTTGGCCTCAGAGGGCCCAGCGATGAGGACGGGAATGCAAGCAGTTATCCCAGGATGCATCAGCACAGATCAGGGAAGGAGACAAGGGAAGGAGAAAGGTCAATACAGGCCACGGTAATAAGCAGGCTGTGTCTATGGGAGACGGGGTGGAGCAGGCCTCAGAGCTGCCCACTGAAAAATCAAAGGAGCTGGAGGGTATATCCCCCAACTTCCCTTTGTCATTGGCAGAAGGCTTTGCCTAGGGGTTCAGATTCCCCAGAACCCTTTTGCATTCAGAGAAAGCTTTGCAGCAGGAAAGTGCAGGTCTTACAGTAGGAAGTGGTACGTACTGAGGGTTATAGGCGGCGCAGTCCTTGCTGCTGCAAGTGCTAGCCGTGATGGTAGAGGAAGGGCAGAGAGCTGGTGGGCTCATCAGACTCTGGACTTTGTCACCCTTTCAGAGCTGCAAGGCCCACGAACCAGTATTCCAAAGGTGACGAATGAGAAAGGCGAGGTGAGGAAAAGCAGGAGGGAAAAGCAAGGGAGCCTGAGCGTGCGGCCTGGGCACTGGGAGGCTGACTCCAGACTTCCTGGAGGGCAGGATTGTACACCTTCTGCATCAGACATTGGGCCCAGCAGCCCAGGGGGCCTCAGCGTCCCAGAGCTGTGTGTGGTCTGGCCCGCAGTCTGTGTGCGAGTGAGTGTGTGTTTAAATAAATGGCTTGCCGACTCACACAAATCTACAGAGTTCACATAAAAATCGAATATCTAGGTTATGTTTAAAAAATCTGCTAATGCTGGGTCTGCCTTTAGACCTGGCCACGTTGTCTGAAGATAAATAGAAAATTCCCCCGTGGATGGGTACGGACTTCCTTTGTCCACAGTCCCAATCACCACCTTGATGGTTCCCTGGCCACTGAGACTAGCGTCCGTTGCATTTACCAGAGCGCTCGCGCTTTCGTGTTCTTTACATCCTACTTCAGTCGTTTATAGTCCTGGCCCAGATCCCGTAAACTCTGACTGCGCAGCCCCTTCAGAACTACACACGAAGGGCTGCCAGAGGACAGCCAGTTTCTAAGTATTTTACTGCCTTCTACAACACCATCCTCACAGCCAGAAAAGGATTTAAACTCTTCAGTCTGGTATTTGAGACATTCGAGAACCTCCCGTTATCTAGGCCCCAATCCCCACCACTCCCGTGCCTATAACATTCTTGCCAAGCAACTTGCCCAAACTGTGACATCCAGCCTGTGTCATCAGAGTCAGGCCTTCCTGTCCCAAACCAAACTCCACGTCTTCCTACCCAAACCTGATTGCCCTTCCTCATCAAAGGCAAATTAAAAAACACCAGAGTCATCCTCACTCCTCTTTGACTCAAAGAGCACAACCAATTCAGCAGCAGAATCTTCCAGCATTCCACCCCCAAAGCTACCGGGACAGCACAGGCCACCACCCCTGTCTGTCAGATTGTCAGTGGTCTCCTGATGGGTTCCTGCATCCACCACCGTTCCCAGCAGTCTCCGGCCAGCACAGCAGCCAGTGTGATTCTTCTGAAATGGAGCCCAGATCGCGTCACACTTTGCTCAAAGCTCACCTTTCATTTCTTCTCTCCTCTCATCTCTTACCGACCCACCTCCAACATCAACCTGCTCCAGCTGCACTTCCTCCTTGCCGTCCCCCCAAAACCCCAGATATGCTTGTTGCGAGGAGCCTGTGAACTTGCTGTCCCCACGACCTGAGAGGCTACTTCCCTGCAGAGCTGCAAGATTTACCACCTCGCCTCCTTTGGAACCCAGAGGAAACGTCACCTTCTGAGCGAGGCCTTCTTTGACAGCCCTATTTAAAGCTGTATCCTACTCCCTAACTCCCAGAAATCTCTATTTTATTTTTCTCCATAGCTCTGATCACTACATGACACTATTTTACTTACTTACCCACTCCTAGGGACTTTGTCTATTTTGTTCACTAATCTACCTGCGTTTCCTAGAGTGGGACCCAGCCCTGAGGTGACTGCTCAATTATTATATATTTGTTGTATAAATCAATCAATGACTTTCCTTGCCCGCTTCCCCACAGACAGAAAATTTCTTCTCACTACCTGGCTAAATCTAGCCAATTTTCAGAACATAGCTGCCTTTCCACATCTTCCAAGAAGCCTTTCTCATTATTCTCGCTCAGCTTAACTACTATATTTCCTGGAGTCAAAATAATAGATGGGGAAAGACTATCAGAAATGATTGCATGTTTACTCAGAAAATCGAGAAGGGGATTGTGTGGCCTTCATGACAATTTCAACAAGTGTGTGGAGGCAGAAACAGTGACCAAAAAAAAAAAAAGAAAAAGAAAAGAAATCTGCGATGGTACCATCTGTGCTGCAAAGCTGTTCTTTCTGAACTTGCTGAGCTAGTTTCTCATACTCTGTGAGACTTGAGTTAAGACACTCATGGATTTTTTTTTTTTTTTTAATATTTGAGGCAGACAAAGAAGTAAGGGAAAGAGCAGATAGGGAACCATGCATTTTAGTGTTCTGAATGTCTGTTGCTGCATAACAAACCACCTCAGCACTTAGTGGCCTGAAACAATAGGTATTCGGTGTTGATGACAAATTTATAAATGGCAGTTCTGTTGGTGTGTGTGCCAGCCACCACTGATGTCTTCCGGGTTTGCTTAGGAGTCTCCGTTAGCTAGGGGGCGGTAGAGGGCTGGCTGGTCTCAAATGGCTTCACTCACATTTCTGATGTTAGCTGGAAGTTGAGCGGAATGATGGGGGTGAGTGGACCGTATGTCTGTGGCTTGTCCTGTTGAGGGTGTCAGGGCTCCCAAAGAGTGTGTAGAGACACCTAAGGTTTCTTGAGGCCTGGGGGAGCTTACAACTGGGCAGTGTTATCACATATATTACCCCAAGAGTTTGGATTTCAATATTTGAATTGTTATAGAAAAGTGGAGGACAGAAGGTTAATTGTAAGATCAGCATCTTTGTATATACATTAGCCAAAATATTCAAACACGGAACAAAATAGCTTAAAAGATAATATCCTGCTTTGCTTAGAAAGAGTTGAGAATATATTCACCCACCTGCAGAAGAAAGCCCGGCCTTTCACGCCTAAAGAGAGGCACGGACAGCAGCAGGAGCAGAATCCAGAGGGGTCTGCAGAGTCTCCGAGCTCCAGGCTTGCGCTAAAGGAAAGTTTATGTCTTGTACCTTGTGCAATGAGGCAAAAAGAAAAGACTAGAGTGAACATGGGAAGAGAGAAAGAGGATGTGAGGACCTTGGGGGACGAAGAAATCCAGTGCAGATCAGCTGGGTGAGGGAGGAAGTAGGGATGAGACCTGGTGGATCCAGGACTTTTTTGGCCTTGGGGCTGCCTGGGTTTGTTTTGTAAAGATACTGATGAAACGCTGTTTAGGATGGCACTCTGGATTGTCAAATGGGACCAATTCCTAGGTGGTAGAGTAGGACCTCAGGACCATTTGGGGAAGCTATTTCCCCTTCATTTCCCACATTTTAATATTTTATCAAATTGCTCGATGTCAGCCATGTCATAATTTAATTTCCCTCAAAATTAGCATGTTTCACTTTGTTTTCTTTACTCACTATTTTGGAGACAGCCCGGTTAAAATCTTCCCACTCATGAAATTGCTAGTCAAAATATTTTAGAAAGGAAGCTCAAACATTCATTGTTTGCCTTATTAAAAATTAACTCAGGCAGATGGAAAAAGAATACAGTGTGTACTCTCCTCAGTCCTGCTTGTTGTCTGTGCCTGCCTTCCTCCAGCTCGCCAGGCCCCGCATAACCTCACCCCACAATGGCCCTGGGGCTAGGCACAGGAACGCTCTTAGCTGCGTTTCACAGGAATGAGGCTGAGGTTAAAATGGCTTGCTTGTGGTCACACAGATTGAGGAGATGGAGTCACAGCTGGTGTTGAACTTACTGGGGCAAGATCAGTATTTTCCCCAAAGTACCACGGTGGGGCAAGAAGGCCTCAGAATTTCCTAGGTCAGAAATCACTGCAAAAACTTGTCTGCTCTTAACTGCAACTTTGAGGGAAGATATCAGGATTCTCTGTGTCTCCCCTCTGTTTCTGAGCCCCTGCCTGTGGAATCCCATGGATCCTTTGGTTTGCTTCAGTAATTCATTCATTTCCACAAGTATGTGCCAGGCTCTGTCTTGGGTGGCACATCGGGGAAAATATCCTACCCCCTGCCCTCATGGAGGTCACAGTCTCACAGGGATGTGGATTATAAGAATCCACTGCAGCCATAGGAGTCCTCCGGGGAGGCGAACGCAGGATGCTGTGAGAGCACAGAGGAGTTATGAAGACATCTATGTTGGGGTCATGGTTCTTGTGCTTACCTCTAACGGATTTTCACTCAGAGGCCGGGAGCACTAGGAAAGGTGACAGGCTGTTGGAAAAGATGCCATCAGCCTCCACCCAGAGCAGGGCATGCTGGTGAGATGCTGTGCACCACTCTCTACCTTGGACAGCACAGTCTCGAAAGTGGGTCATGGCCCAGGGCCTTGATGCTAAATATTTTGCAGGGAGCTCAATCCTGGAAAGAGATGGGTGGTCCTCATGTTTTCTGCTCTTACCCACACCTTCTGATCCCCTCCTCAGGCAGTACTATCCTCCATTCTTTCCCTCATTATCTGAGGATAGCATTTCTTAAGTG
The DNA here is from genome assembly GCA_963575035.1 of Avahi laniger. Taxonomy (NCBI): domain Eukaryota; kingdom Metazoa; phylum Chordata; class Mammalia; order Primates; family Indriidae; genus Avahi; species Avahi laniger. Next base: position 51,337 of record CAUYSK010010828.1, read on the forward strand.
CCAATGTGACATCAGGCATTATGTTCAATAGTTTCATAGAATTGGTAACATTAAATCCTCCTGACAGTGCTCTGAAGGAGTTATAATTTGTTCCTACTTTACAGATGAAGAAACTGAGACAGAGAGCAATCTGTTAACTCAGTCAAGGTCACACTGCCTTCCAGTGACTAAATTGCAGGTGGGAGGATATTCATGGGGTAAAGGGGACGAGAGTAGGATGAAACGCTAAGGTAGGCCAAGACCCAGTGGAATAGACCATAGCCCCAAATACATGGCTTAAAAAGGCTTAGGAGCCACTGGGCTGACATGAGCTGGTGCTGGTGAGCAAAGGGTCTGACCCAGTAGGTATGGGCACATAGCAGGATCCCTGAGCATGGAAGTCACAGGCATGGGGCTGTAGAGGCTGGACTCCACTAAGTCTGCTTCTATCAGGAGAAAATGGACCCAGACCTGCCCTTCAAGTTGGCTGGAGAGTTGGGGAGGACAGCGAAAGCTAACAGAACAAGGGGACTTGGCCAAATGTTAAGAGCAGGGAGCCAATACCTGGGCACGAACCTAGCTGGACACACCTGGAGTGTCTAGTCTGAAGGCTGCCATTATATGTCTGTTGGGGGTCCACTGAAGACCTCAAATCTGACTAGAAGTTCATTAGGACCAGTTAGATTTGGAACACAACTTGAATTTCTCATCGTGGCATTGGAACCGGCTGGGGTATACCAGTGCCAGTACCAGAATCTTTGTGAGGCAGAGCTCAGTCTCTCCTTGCAGATTGTGGCCCTGGTTGGCCACTGCCTTAATGGTTGGCTTCTCTTTCTGCAAAATGAATCCCCTGGTTGAGACTCTCTCTTTGGGGTTCTAAAGGAGGAGAGAATCAGCCTTCTGCTTTGCCTGAGCCACTTCCCACAGAACCCCCTCTTGGTTCCTCACTTCGACTCAGAGCACATAGAGATTTCCTTATGCAACTATGTCTTTTAGATCCTGTCACATTCTCCAGAAATCCTGCCCTAAATCTTTTCATGGAATGCTTAGCAAAAGCACCGCTTCCCAGTTGTGCCTCTTTGCCTGTAAAAGGCACACATTTGGACTTTGAGTCTGTAGTGTCAGATAGACATAGTGATCAGAGCAAGACAGTGAGAAACAGACTCATCATTCTCACCTTCAAGTAAGTGGACACATTCCTGCCTGCACTCCCAGACTCTACTTCTCTGCCCGCACTGTTGATTCTATGTGGACACCAGAAGAGGCTCCTAAATCTCCCTTTCAGGGATCCTCTGTGGCTCCCTAGTATGCAAAGAATACAGTCCAAGACTGTCTTGGAATGTAAGACTCTCTATCCAGCTAATGTTGTTTTCAAATTCAAATCGTTTTTTCTAGCCTGAGTTCCTCTCCAGTCTCCTTCTTTCTCCTCTGCTACAGTGACTCCCAAATACTCACTTATCCCTCCATGTGTCCTTCAGGCTTCCTCCCTCTTGTTGTTGTTGATATTGTTCTCACTGCTTGAAAGGCCCTACATATTGCCATTTCTTAAAATTGCCCTTCCTTCAGAGACCTGCTTCACCATAAAACTGTCTTTCATGCTTCCCAGGAGAATATAAACTTAGTGTCTTTCATGCTTGTAAATCTCTGCAACAAACTTTTATTATACTCCTTCTCTCGGTTGGCTTCTTACTCTAAGAGTCTTTCCCGCTAGATCAGAAGCTCCTGGAGGGCAGGGGAAGTACTTATTTTGTGTCCTGCACAATGCAAATCATGGGGTCAGCCCTGCACGTGATGACTCAGTTCATATGATGAGGTTACAATGATGCCCTACTGCCAGCCTCTTGTCAGACATCTTCCTGGGCTGATGCTAGAGGGTGGAGAGAAAGATAATGAGTTTTAGGATCAGGCAGATATAGCGCAGTCCTGGTGCGATCACTTACTGATTTCATGCCACTAATCTCTCGGAACCCTCAATTTCCTCATGTGGAAAGCAGGATTACAAATACTTGATGAGAGATGATGCCAGAATCTAGTTGTCTGAATACTTGATTGCTGTTCTGACACCTCCCATATGGCAGAAGGATAGTAAAGAGGATACATATATAGGGGAATGCTTGAGGCACAGTCTTGGTTTCTAGCAGGGAACAAGTGTCTAATACTTACATGGCTAATACTCTGGTGACCTGCTTGGCCCTTGTGTGGTCTAACCAGGGCAGCTGTTCTCTTGATCCGAGAGCTACACTTGAAGGCAGGATTCAGATGCCTGCTGCACAGATTTTCTTTCTCCAAAGCCCTTTCCTGGCTCCTCCTTGGTCTTACCAAGTCAAAAGCAGAAGATTGTCACAGGTTCCATCTTACTTACCGGATGTGGAAGAAAAGACCACGCCCCTGCCACCACCCCACCCCAAAGAGGATATTCCCAAGCCTGGTTCTCTTTAGATGCTGTTCACTTTCCCCACAGAAATTCTTGCCTTGCTGGACCTGTTTGTTTAACTAATTTTATGTTCCTGAGTGAACCATTTTCACTTCTAATTTCAAAGCTTCCCCTTGGTAGTGAAGTTCTGTGTATATAGATGTGTTTGTGGGAAATCTGCTCTTTTTAAACCAATTATTTGAATAATAACATCATGACCTGAATTAGGGAGATATATAGTGGAAAAGGCATACACTAATATTGGTGTCGGGTTTTACTTCCTACCAACTGTAACACCTTGGGAAGGTTTTCTAACGCCTCTGAGTTTCAATTGTAAAATAGAAATGATCATATCTACCACCTACTGCTGTTTGTGCATCGAATAAGGTAACACGTGTGAAGATCCGATCACAGTAATTGGCATGAAATAGGTGTTTCATACATATTGGCACCTTTCTCTTCTCTCTTGAAAGTTAAACCAACAAGATCTTTTTCCCTCTTGACTACAAGCACCCAGTCCCTTATAAGGGAGGCCTGGGAAGTCAGGACCAGGAGCCATGCTATTAATAATTTTATTACTTCACCACTTTCTGTCATCAATGGAATAGCACTGTCATGGGCTAATTGCAAACTCTCTGCAGAAGTGAATTTTTTTACAAGTCCCTGGTGCTTTGGAGCCCTGCTAGCCTACTTAGCACTTGCCATTGAATAAGTTCAGGCTCTCCAACTAAATCTGATGGTTTCTGCTTCAAGTTGTTCAAATATTAGCAGATGATTTTTGCCCCATGAAAAGGAATGGGCATTATTGACCCCAAAGGAGTGAGATTCTGGGATTTTTTGGTTAAGATGGTGTCATTGTCGTGACCTATCCCAGCTGCCAGAAGATTCAGCACACTGTTACTAGGATCGTAGATCCAGCCACCTGCTTGTAGCTGCTTATTCTCTGACCCCTCCAGATGTTACTCCTGGAGTAGGGTGTCTCTTCTTCCTCCTCTGAAGGTTATGCTTGAAGCAGAATTGAAGGAACCAGTCAAGCCAAAGAGACTCCCTTCACCTCTACTCCACATGTGTGTATTGTTTTTTTCTCAAAAGTTCTTGGGAAACAGGAATGATGTGGTGTAGCAAGATTTTTCACCAGCCCCAGGGGATCACACGGAAGCCCTTCCATGCCTTTGTTCTGACCCTAGGCAGACCCGAAGAGATGATGGGAAGAGGCTTTGGGATGTCTTCCTCTTAAGACAACCAGTGCAGTGCAGTTAATGAGAGCATGGCTTTGGGGTCAATTGCTACAGCTGTGAGTCTGAACTCTGCACAGGTATGTGACCATGGCCCAGGTCCTCGCTTTCTCTATACCCACTTGCCTCCTCAGTGCTATGGTTACAATACTACTCAATTCATGCTGTTATGAAGATTAAATAAGACAACATGTGTAAAATGTGAATGTAGTTTGACACCACTCTGTAAATGCTGCAAAGTACTTAAGAGTGAGGATCCTTAAACTGCATTACACATTCAAGTGTTTAAAAACTACCGAATGACAGGAATCCACATCACTTTGGATAGGATTAATTTATGACAAAACAAAAGAATAATAGTTTACCTGGGGAAAATGTTAATTAAGTAGGGAGAAAATCAAGGATATTTCTCTTCTTATTTAAGCTTTATAAAAGTCTTATTTATTATAATCCTCAACATTTTATCTTAATGAGACACCAGGCCGGTCACTGCCAGGAATGCAGTAGTTGATGGATTTGCCAGTCTGATTCCCAGGCTTGCCTTTCCTTATTCATTTGTTTTCCTTTACTGTCCTCCTGATCTCCCCACCATGACGGAGGATAAATTCGCAAAGACGGGGAAGCAGTTCACTCACTCCCAGACAAAGGCAAAACTTCCCCTCGGTGGAACCACTTAAGTGGGTACGCTGGCTGTAAAATCAACCACTGTGCCTTGCTGGCCCCTTCCATTCTCTCTGGCTGTGTCTTATCTCTGTCATCCTGTATTTTGTTCTTCAGGTGTGGAGAGAGCCACAGCTCATATCAGACACATTGTCCCAGTCATACGCATGTGCATGTGCATTTGCCTCCACATGGAAAACCACATGAATACACAAAGAAAATGCATATACGGGCATCTGCAAAAACACGCATAGAAGCCCTCTGAGAAACATAAATACACAAAATGTGGCCACATTTAATAGATATGAAAAACAACACTAGCAAACACATTTACCCATACTTATTCTCACACAGATACGCACATAGACATCACACACACGCACACGCACACACAAACACACACTTACACACTTGGACCACATGACTATTCTTCCAGACTGTGAAGTATATGTAGTGCAGATAGACAGTTCTTCCTGTTTTAATCACATTCTTTTTATAAAGAGCTTTCTCTAGATCCCTAGATCAGCAGGACAATTCCATATCCTATTACAATCTGCCAAGAAGAAATAGATAAATCTATCAGCCTGCTCCTTGCTTGTTTCATCATTGTCACAGCCTCCCACGGGTCTACATCCATCAGGCTCTCACGCCACCTGACAGCCAAGTCTCCACCACCAAGCTGCAGGTTAATAGCTCCCTAATCTCTATTTAATTGCTCATTAATAATTCCAATACTGCTTTCCTCTGTTAATTGATTAAAAACCGGTTTCAGTGGAAGTGTATAATGAAATTTGGTAGTAGCCAACTATGGAATGAGTTTTCTTGTCATCAAGATAATCAAGAAGAAATAGTGACCAAAACACTCCTTGCTCCATTTGCAGATTTCTAGGATGCTAAGAGCACCTTTGGAATTCAACTACATCAGCATTTTCCACAAGTGGTTAAACAGTTTTCCAGGGAAAATAGTTTTCTCTGATCAGATAAGACTGGCAGACATGGCATAAAAATCTCTCTCAGAACTTTGCAGTTTTAAGTAAATGTCAGCATATTACCAGCTCTGGAATTCTATAGTTTGAGACACCTATTTACATTGTTCAGCCAATCTTAACCCAAAGTTACTTGACAATAAAGCCACATATCTTATTGAGCACTATTTCAATTATCTGTTACCCATAACAGATCGTCCCCAAAATTAGTGGCTTTAAACAAAAATGATGTATTATTTTTCATAATTCTGTGAATTTCCTGAGCTGGAAGGTGGAAGATGGCATGGCAGTTGGTACTGTCTGGGAGCCCCCCTTATCTCCCACATGGTTTCTCATCCTCCAAAAGGCTTTCTTGCAAGGCGGGCTTAAGACACTGTTCCAACAGAGCAGACAACAGAAACCATATAAACACTTGGCCTTAAAAATCAAGCAATATCACTTTTGCCACATATTAGACAAAGCAAGTCACAAAGCCAGGTTAGATTCAAGGGACATATAAATTGACATCCCCTATTGATGGGGGAACAGGCAGTCAAATTGCAAAGTGGCACTTGGGATGCAAGAAGGAATTCTTGTGGCCATCTTAGAATATGATCTACCTTAAACTGCTGAACAGTTTTTGGAACACGGTTTATGAAATGCTAGTGGAAAACAATTCTCACATTTTCTAGGTTAGGATACTGAGATTCATGGATGAAGAATAATTTGCCCAAGGACACAGCTGGTAATCAATAGATCTAAGGTTAGAATCTAGTCCCCAGACTCCAAGTTTTCTCTATGCACCATGGTTTTCCAAAGTGTGAAGTGAAATAAAATCTTAAGTCCCCCAGCAAACTGAATGGACCCCCTCTTGGCCAAGGAGACTCCAGAAATACCCTAAAGCTGAATTGCTGGCCATGAGAAGGGAGGTGAGACATGCCTTATCATGTCCCCTTCCCTTCTTGGAGACATCCTTTGTAACTCATTAACAGGTCTAAGATTATGCAAGACGAAGTTTAAACCACACCTGTAGATCTTCAGTTTACTCAATAGATCTCATGAGTCTGAGTATATGTCCAGTGACTAGTCTCTAATTAACAGACTTTCTTATCTTAATTTAAAACATTCTAAGCCTTTAGACAAACCTTCATTTCCTTCACCAATTACAGATCAAACAATTTTTAAACTCACCTATAAAAACCTGTAATCCCCCGCTTCAAGATGTCCCACCTTTTCAGTCCAAACCAATGTACACCTTCCATGTATTGATTTATGACTTTACATGTAATTTCTGTCTCCCCGAAATGTATAAAACCAAACTGTAACCCGACCACGTCAAGGACACTTGCTCAAGGCTTCCTGGGCTTGGCTCCGGGCCATGGTCACTCATACTTGGCTCAGAATAAACTTCTTTAAATTATTTTGCAGAGTTGTGTTTTTTTCCATTGACAAAAGGATGTTCCACCAATCATGAATGACTTGAATGAGATCTAAAAACACTGACTCTCTGGATTTTGGGAGTCTTAGACCCTGATCTTGGTCTTCTAACAAGTCTAGCTGAACTTCTTAAATCAAGAATAACTCAATAAACCAGTGACTCAGCTTCTTGTTCTTTCATTTCTTGAATGATAGCTTCTGGAAATAACCAGACTTGGATATTTTGAATGGCATGTGCTGTCTCTCAAAACTTCTTGTGAGATAAAGTGACCTGGGTTTTTAGTTAAATTTCTGAGTCTTGCACATTTACAATCTATTGTCGATCTTCATCTAATACCCCCATGTCTCTTAAACTACAATCTAGCCCAACTCATTGACAGCTCATAAATAAATTTATTTAGTACTCTTCTGACGTGGCAACTTATTCCAAAAACACCTTTCATATTATTACAATGCTTTAAAACAAATCCAGAAATAATAATTCTTCCATGAATTTTTCCTGAACTGATTGACACAGACATGAAAACTTAATCCCATTTCTAATGTCTGTGAATTCAGCTCAACCCCCTTCAACTTATTTATCATTGTGGCCTGCTATTTTGCATGCTCTAAAAGATTTTATTGAGTCTACTTAAAATATATTTGCTGCTTAAATGTATTGTAACTATGTTTTTTCCTATTTTATTTTTTTTTATTATTTCCATATATTATGAGGGTACAAATGTTTTTGGTTACGTGAATCACTTTTGTTATGTGTGAGTCAGGGTTATAAGTGTGCCCTTCCCCCATATAGTGTTCATTGTACCTGTTAGGTAGATTTTCACCCATTCTTTCCTTCTCCCTCCTCCCTGCTTGATTTCCACTGAGTTTTACTTCGCTCTGTACATATATGTGCTCATTGATTAGTTCCAATTTAATAGCGAGTACATGTAATGCTTGTTTTTCTAATCTTGAGATACTTCACTTAGGATAATGGTCTCCAATTACATCCAAATTTTTGCAAAAGGCTTTCATTCATCCTTCTTTATGACCAAGTAGTATTCCATAGTATACATACAGCACATTTTTTTAATCCACTCATGAATTGATAGCACTTGGTTTGACTCCACATATTTACAACTGTGAATTGTGCTGCAATGAACATTCACATGCAGGTGTCTTTTTGATAAAACAACTTCTTTTCCTTTGGGTAAATACCCAGTAGTGGGATTGTTGGATAAACTGGTAAGTCTACTTTCAGTTCTTTGAGGAATGTCCATGTTGTTTTCCATAGAGATTGTATTAATTTGCAGTCCCACCAACAGCTTATAAGCATTCTTTTCTCTCTACATCCATGCCAGCATCTACTGGTTTTGGATTTTTTAATAAAAGCCATTCTAACAGGGGTAACATGATAGCTTATTGCCATTTTAATTTGCATTTCTCTGAAGATTAGTGATGTTGAGCACTTTTTCATATGTTTATTGACCATTTGTCTATATTCTTTTAAAAAGCTTCTGTTCATGTCTTTGTCCCTCTTTTTAATGTGTTTGCTTGTTTGTTTTTTTATGATGATTTGCTTGAGTTTTTTGTAGATTCTGGATATTAGCTCTTCATCAGATGGATAACTTGCAAATATTTTCTCCCATTCTGTAGTTTGTCTGTTTGCTCTGTTGATTATTTCCTTAGCTTTTTAGTTTAATTATGTCCCCTTTATTAATTTTTGTTGTTGCCATGATTGTCATCAGGGTCTTCTTCATAATTTTATTTTTTGCCTACACTGACATCTAAAAGATTTTTCCAACATTTTCTTCTAGCATTCTTGTG
>CAUYSK010010829.1:0-31905 GCA_963575035.1 Avahi laniger
ATTAGCGCTGAAACCTTGCCTCTGGGGAACTTGAGCTGAAATAAAGCTGGCAAACCTCTACCTCGGCATTTCCCAGAATGCATGTCTTGAGTGCTAGTGTCTCTCAATATAGCAGATGGTTTTTAAAAGGATTCTGTGGTTTAAGGAGTTTGAGATATGCTCAGTTAAGTACAGTTAAGTAGATTTTATTATTGCATGACTTCTCAGGGCCTTCACTGAACCCATTTATTTTATAAATCTCTAGCAGAGACAGACTAAAGTGGAGCACATTATTTCCATGACTTCTTTATGTATGTATTTATTTATTTATTTATTTTGAGACAGAGTCTTGCTCTGTTGCCCGGGCTAGAATGCCATGGCGTCAGCCTAGCTCACAGCAACCTCAAACTCCTGGGCTCAAGCGATCCTTCTGCCTCAGCCTCCCGAGTAGCTGGGACTACAGGCATGCGCCACCATGCCCGGCTAATTTTTTCTATATCTATATTTTTAGTTGTCCAGATCATTTCTTTCTATTTTTTAGTAGAGACGGGGTCTTGCTCTTGCTCAGGCTGGTCTCGAACTCCTGACCGTGAGCGATCCACCCACCTCGGCTTCCCAGAGTGCTGGGATTACAGGCTTGAGCCACCGTGCCTGGCCTCCATTACTTCTTTAACTGTTTTTGAGGAACACATATTAATATCTCTGGACATGCTAATGCTTCATGAAATGAATTTTGGGGACCTTGACATAAAACAATCTGTTTGGAAACCATGCTCATTTTTATAAATGAAGCTTCATTACCACAATCTCCTATTAGTACATCTACGTAAAAAAAACACCAATTTTTGAAGCAGCATAATAGACGTGGGGGTAAGAATGCTGACTGGAGTTCAAATCCTGGACTCGCTGCTGAGAAGCAGTGTAAGCTGCGGTTTGTTAACCTCATGGAACCACACTCTTCTCATCTGTTGTAGCGAGATAATAATGGCAGTCACCTGGTTCTCACTGAGTCCACATGAGGGCAGGAGGTGAGAAAAGCAGTGGTAAATCTTGGGAGTACAAAAAATAGGGAGACAGATATCCTAAAAACCAGTTTGACACCTGTTCAGCCACCAAGCTTCCTAAAGTTCCCAGTCACGGTGACACTACAACATGGTGTAAAGGACCGGAGAGAGCCAGTACAGGTACAGCATCCCGTCTTCGGCAGGTCAAGTGCCTGGCAGGGGTCTGTACAACACACGGACCCGATCCATGGACTCTGGCTTAAGCATCTTGCCAGTACCTACCAAGAAGGCCACCTGTTGGGCACAGGGACCTCAGTTATAAAAGGCTGTGGGAAGAATAAGATGATTTCTTGCATCAGTGGTCGGCACTGGCCCTTGGTTAGAGGGGAGCTGAGGGCTGTTGAAGTAGAGTTTTCCCAAAAGAGAAGATGGCAACAATCACTTCATGGATAGTCACTAGGGAGCGTTAGGGTGGAAAGGCTAGTAGTTGCCCACGGCGTGGGTGGAGAAAGATTTCTCACACAGAAATTAAGATACGTAAGTTTAAAAGTTTATTTTATCCTTTAGAAGGACAGAGAGACTGAGAGAGAGGCAGAATGGGCAGGGAGGGGGGCGGGCGGAGAGAGCAGGGAGACGGCGTGGCATCCCAAAGAAAGAGAAAGCTGGTGCCAGCAGGGAGGCCAAGTGGCTTGCTGCATTTATGGGGACAAAGAGAAAAAAATAGTGATGTCTGTCAGTTGATAACAAAAGGGGCCCCAGGTAGATAACAAAAACTGCAAGGATGTCAAAGTCCAAGACTTGGCTTCCTGCCTTTCCTTGGAGAAGGGATTATCACAGGAGATGTGACTCTGTCCTCAAGATATGGTTGAGGCTGGAGCTAGTTCACGTGTTTACTCAGCAACTCTGTAAAAGCAGATTCTCAAAAACCAAGTTTGAAAGAGATTTACATCTCTTTTCCAAAGATTCAGCTTTTTCAGAAGTTGTGCAAAACAAAACTCCTACATGCTGCCTGTTAGAGAACTCACAGAATTGATCTTTAACTGTTACCGGGGAAATTGTAGGATTAGGTATTTTCCTGTTATCTTTGCAAGGCCGCCCCTTTCATGGAGACATAAAGTTTTTTTCTTTGTCTTTCAACATTGTGATTATGATATGTCTGGATGTGGATTGTCTTGCGTTTATTCTACTTGGAGTTCTTTGAGCTTCTTGATATGTGGATTAATGTTCATCAGATTTGGGAAGGTTTCAGCCATTATTTCTTTGAAAATTTTTTTGTGCTCCTTTCTCTTGGTACTTGGATTACAAATACGTTGGCTCACTTAATGATGTTCCACTTTTCTCTGAGGTTCTACTCATTTTTCTTTATTTTTACTCGTTATTATTTCTATTCTTTTTTCTCTCTGTTCTTCAAATGCATAATCTCTATTGATCTATCTCTTCAGGTTTGCTGATCCTTTCTTTGTTTTTTGTGCTTTTTATCTCCAGAATTTTCATTTGATTCTTTCTTATAATTTCTATCTCTGTATTGATAATCTTTTCCATTTGATGAGACATTCTAATTAGGCTTCCTTTAATTCTTTAAACATGATTCCATTAGATTTTTGAACACATTCATAACAGCTACAGAGACTTGGCTGGACTAGTTCAGTGAAGACCATTTCCCCAGCAGTGTGCAGCCTCTAGTATCACTCTTCAGAGGGTGACACATACACAGTCTTACCACCAGGGACTGTGTTGGCCAGGATTTCTTTGACTGTCTCTCTGATCTTCCCATTAAGCTCCTGGTGTTTCTGCCTCTGTTGGTATCACACCCAGCTGTTAGCCGCCACTAATTGCTAGATGATGGCTCTATTGTTCTCATCAATGACCTGGGGCATAAGTTGCTCTACTATCTCATCCAGTTGAAGTCATACCCCTTGGCAGAGGCAGGTTACTGCCAGTCCTCTGGACAGAAGCTCTGTACTGTGGAGCAGGCTTGGAGAAGGTGGAAACTGTTCTTCACCAGCAGCCCCATCCAGAGCCTGTCCTTGGAGCAGGAGGTGGAGCTCAGGCGGTGATGCTGAGTGATGGGGAGGAGCCATAAATACAGATGAAGCTGCATTTGCTTGCCTGCAGCTCACCTCCTGCTGTGTGGTCCGGTTCCTAACAGGCCAGGGATGGGAGGGAGGGAGGTAGGGCAGGAACTGGTATCGGTATCGTCACCTACCTATTTGCTTTGCTCTGATTTGCAGGGAACTAGTTTTCCAGTCTTCCTTACCAAATGGCTTCTGGCTGGGTTCAGCCAATAGGAGGCACTGGTGGAAGATTGCATGTAGGAGAAGGGGAGAAGCCAGGGATTTCTCCCTTTTGCTTTGCGTTGGGTTGGTATCCTTAGCAGGTGGTATCTCCTCTGCCTCTCTAACTACTGCCAACCAATTCTCTTTTTGCTGTTCCAGTTCCCACTGGGCAGCCTGAGCTATAGTTCTAGCTTTATCTGGCAAATAGCTTCTGGTAATACCACTTTCTCCCATAGTCCCTTCAGGCTTAGTTGTGGTAGTAGTTTCTCGCTGTTGCTAACCAGTTAATCACTTCACTATCCTTTGACTGGCTTCTTTGCTCTTCCATCACCCGTGTATCTAATTCCTCATATTAAATTCCCCCCATTGAAATACCTAGAATGGTTTCTGTTTTCCTTACTAGAACCTGATTCCCACTGGCCAAATTAGGAACAACTTAAACATAAACATAAACAATGACTAATGGACTAAATCCAAACAAATTGCCAGTATTGGTGGACTCTTCTACATCAACTTCTTTCTCTGAACATTGGTAATTAATGTAAAAGAGTTATCTTACCTTTTCAGGAGGAATCATATTTCAGGATAAACAAATAAGCCAAGTTGATAATGGAAACATTTCTCCAGAGGAGGAGGCCAGCTAAATATATCAAATAAATGGTAGAATTAGAAAATCACTTTTTTTGTAACTTTTAATGAAATAATTGATTTAGGTAAGGATCATCAATGGATGCTAAAATTGTTAGGTGAAATGCTAGTAGGAAACCCTGCCTTTACTTGCTAATCATTAGGGACAGAGGTAACTTTAAATGAAGAGATCTGGCTGTCACTACTTGGGGCAGATTGCATTTTCCAAAGATGGATGGATGGATGGATAGATGGGAGAATTCCATATCCTATGTCATATGCTTTTCCAATGTGATATGAACACTCCTCCATCAAGAGGTGGGATCTTTGTTCCCTCTCTTTGAATCTGGATATATCTTTATAACTTCTTCAACCTATAGAATGGAGAGAAAGTGATGCTTCATGACTTCGAAAGCTGGCTCATAAAAGACAATATGGTTTCCATCTGGTTCTCTTTCTGTCTTGGGATGCTTGCCTTAGAACCCTGTCACCATGTTGTGAGGAAGCCTAGGCCACATGGAGAGGCCACGTTAACTGCTGTTACTAACTACCAGGCATGTGAGCAAATGAGCCTTCAGGTGACTCCAGACCCCAACCTTCACTCAAGTTTTCTTGCTGAAGTCCCAGACATCAAAGAAGCAAAGATAAGCTGTTCCTCCTAATGCCTTGTCTGAATTCAGGACTTAACAGAAATCACGAAAAATACTAAATGATTATGGTGGTTTAAAGATGCTTGAGTTTTTGCATAATTTGTTATACAACAAGAGATAATGAATATACTACTCAAACTTCTCATCACCAATAATGGAACGTCCTGACATTATGCACTTCTTAAATGTGATATGACAATACTGCCTATGAAGTATTATTGCTAAAAACATTAAACTTGAATCTAATTAGGGCTTTAGAGCTGTCATCTAGTTTATGGAAAACACAAGGAAAAGAGAAAGAAGCTAAATGTTACCATGAAGAAACAATCAGACAAATCTCGATATAATAACCTGGTCTCTTAAAAACAAGTCAATGTCACAGAAAAAAACAAGAATCATGTCTGAGATTAAAAGAGATTTAAGAGCATAACCAAATATAAACCATGAACTTTGATTGGATTAAGTTTTGGAAAAAAAAAGATGTAGGGACAATTGTGGAAATTTTTATAAGGATTGTATATTTGGTGCCATAAGGGAATTGTTATTTGTTTTCTTAGATATGATACAGATATTGTGGTTAGCAGTAAAAAAACCGAGAATATCCTTATTTTTTGCCAATGTATGCTGAGGTATTTAGTGGTAAAGTGATATGTGATGTCAATAATATGCTTTAAAATGGTCCAGCAGTATAACTAGATAGTTACACACACACATAGAGTATATACGGCAGTCTTAATAATTGGTTATAATAGCATTCATTGTACTGTTCATTCTAATTTTCTGAATGTTTAATAATTTTTCCTACTATAATTAGTGCCCATGTGAAACAGATGTACTGATTATATATTTATATCTCATGGAATGTGCATTGATAATAACTTGTGGGCTGGTGAAGTTGGGAAAGAAGGGAGAGTTATTGGCAATCAATTATGAGCTGATATGCACGCTGGTGAAATTCATCAGCCAGAGCTTCCCACCTGCATCCCTTCTTCCCAACACTACTCACTGAGCCTAGGCCAGGTGTTTGAGCTTTATGTGTTAGAGGAAGTGGGTGAAGATATGAATTTCATGAATTATACTGTATGTAAATATTGTCATGTTTACACGGGAAGCAATGTATTTGGCATCTGACTTATCCATGGAGAAATGATATGCAGTGTTTAAAGCTTGATACCTGAAAGATGTGTCATTTTTAAAGAACTATGTTTTCAAATAAGCCTAGGACTCCGCAGGTGATTAACATGGACAGATTTTCATTGCTAATGCAGGTTTATCTTTATTATCATGAACCTACTTTTGTTTGTAACAACTGTAGTGCACTTTCAGACTAATATTTTAAATCTAGGATCAATGCGGCAACTCAAAAAGCTCAACTAATTAAAATTTTGTTTTTTCTGATGGGTCAAAGGGCCTGATAATACGGTCTATTCTAATTACAAACATTTTCTTGGTATAGTGACTATGAGCTGTGCCTCATTTGCATACTAAAAATGCAACTCTAATCCTTAATTATGACTCAGAAATCAAATTATTTCTCAAGCATACTCTCTTGAACTGTAAAAAATTATTCAGCAACATGGTGTACCAAAAAAAACACTTAAGCATCGGGAAACCTGGGGTCTAGTCCTAGCTCTGCCATTTACTCTCTTGGTTCTACCTTCAAAATATAATCCAAATTTGGCCTGTCAATGGAAAAGAACGCAAACTCTGTAAAATAATTTAAAGAGGCTTATTCTGAGCCAAATATGTGCAACCATGGTCTTGAGCAAGTGATCTCCCTATGGTTGGGTTACAGTTTGGTTTTATACATTTCAGGGAGACAGGAATTACACATAAAGTCATAAATCAATACATGGAAGGCATACATTGGTTTGGCCCGAAAAGGTGGGACATCTCAAAGGGGAGCTGGCTTGTGATTATAGGTTATAGGTGGGTTTAAAGATTATTTGATTTGTAATTGGTTAAAGGAATGAAGCTTTGTCTAAAGGCTTGGAATGTTCTAAGTTAAAATGAGGAAGTCTGTTAATCAGAGAGAAGTCACCTGACATAGACTCAGACTCAAGTGATCCGTTAAGTAAATTGAGGACCTGCAGGTGTGGTTTTAGCTTTGCCTTGCATAGCCTCAGGCCTGGTAATGAGTTACAAAGGATATCTCCAAGAAGAGAAGGCCGGCATGATGAGGTAGGTCTGACCTCCCTTCTCATGGAGCAACTCATGGTATTTCTGGGGTACCCTTGGCCAAGAGGGGACCCATTGTCAGCTGTGGGGCTTAAGGTTTTATTTTAGCTCACAGACCCCTTCTCACAAACTCAATGTCTACCACCCTAGTCCCAAATAGTGTCACCTCTCCCGTGGATTGTTACAAAACCTGGTGATAAGTGACTGAAACCGAGAGTCACACTCAGGTTCATCAAGCCAAAGTCTGAGGACCCACCCAGGAAAAGCACAGACCACAAAGCATCTGCGGGCTCTCAGCAGCGGGATTTGGGAACACGATATTTAAGGGCGAGGGCACACAGAAAAGAGGAAGGAATGTGGAGCGGTAGGCAGTGAGGCTCTAATCAGTGCTCAGTAAATCTACGTTTTACATAAGGTGGACGTTCAAACGGGAATAGAGGGAAAGAAATCAATTATGTAGTCTTCTCACAGTAGGCAGAGGACTCGCTGATCTCATCCGTCCCTGGCGTGCATCTGCGGAGATAAGCTTGTACTTAACAGAACTCGGATCGAGGATTTATTCAGGTTGTAGCTCTGAGGTTATAATTTGCCATGTGCTGGTTTTATAGGGGCCGTACATCCTGAAAGGTTTAGGGCTAGCAAGGCAGTTCCGTGTGAGTAATCTGTGAGGAAAGCCATCGGAGAGGAAAAGGACGTTTATTGTTGTGGGAACCTGGCCTGTGCATGAAGTCGTGACAAAGGGTCGTGAAATCTCACAGCTACTCATGGTGGGGGAGGATGGCAGTGCTGCCGGATCCAGTTCCCAGGCTCCGTCTCCCTTGTGGCGTAATGAGTTTTGGGGGTCCTGGGATTTTATTTTTGCTCTACTCTGGTGTCTGTTTTTGTTCTTGCACCTACTGCCCAGTCTCTGCATGAACCGAAGTTGGAATAGGTCACTCTGCTACTCAGAGGCCTCCAGGAGCTTCCCATTTCTCACCTGCGAGGCCCTCATGGTCCTGCACAGCGAGGTGGCATTGTCTCCTACAACGCCACTTGCTGACTCTGCTCCAGCCACTTTGGCCTCCGTGTTGTTTCTGGAACAGGCCAAGTATGAGTCCCCTCACAGCACTGCACGGCTGTTGCTTCTGCCCAGAAAGCTCCCGCCCTTGCCCATGTGACTTCCTCCCTCCCTCCTTTGAATCTCTTCTCAATGTCATTTGATCCTTTAGGCTAACTCAGAATAACCTATATTAAAAATCACAGCTCCCTTCTGCAACAATACCTCCCCCTCCCTGCTTTATTTTTTTTTTCATTGCACTTACATCTATCTGATGGCTTATATATTTTACTTATTTATTTATTTGTCTTTCTTCCCCCTACTAGAATATAAACTTGAAGGCAAGAGTTTTTGTCCCTTCTGTTCACTACTATGTCCTGAGTTGCTCTACTAGGGCTCTACAGTAGAGGGCGCTAAATAAACACTTATCAAATGCATGTTAACTGAAACAGTTGATGGCCTTGGACAAGTGACTGCACCTTTCCGTGCCTTGGTTTCTTCCTATATGTATTGAGATAGTTGCACAAAAATTTCTCTAAGGACCGTCTAGGTTAAATATTCCATGATTCTAATATTTCTATTACTTCTGGGAAACACATTCATGATGAAATTGAAGGATATTCTGACTGGCTGGCTCATTAAAAATGTAAGAAATATTCTATAATTACATGGAAATCTCATCTTTTAAGCAAAGAATCTGTAAATTATTAAGCTTCAAGAAATACTGAAATTCTAAGTTACTAATTACATAATAAAAAGTAAGAAGCTTTCATTGATTAAGGATCTTTATGAAAATGTTGGCTTTTTTAGCTAATATCTTTAGTTTTCTAATTTATTTTGCTTAGTAGATATGGTTTTAAGATTTCACAATTCATAAATAAATTACACCTAATCATAAATTACTGTGGTGTACTGAATAGAACTATGTTTTATAGCATGCAGTTTTATTTCATAATATTAAATGATTACTTTTATGAAATATCTCATCTCCTAATAGACTATTGCCATTGTTCACTAAATATATCTACTAATACAAGTGGCAAAAAGGAAGAGGTATTCAAGATACTAAGGAATCTTCCTGATATATTGTAAACAATGTTGCTCAAATGGTAGCCAAGACTATATATAGTTGTTTTTTAAAAAATATTTTGAATAAAATTTACAACATTATCTGTGGGAGAATTAGTACATTTTAAGCTACTTCTCCATTAGTAGGACCAGAACCTAGGAAGCTATCTCTTGACTCTTTTGATGAGAGCAGCAAAATATCCTTTTAGAATGTAGATATTCCCTTATCTCCCTTGGTTAGTAGTAATCAGAAATGTTACGCATCTGCTGTGTGTTCTGTAGGGTCCATCGATGTTTTCTTACTGAGAGTGGTGGGTAAGGAGAGCCACACTTTTCTGTTTTGAACATCTGTATTTTGGATTTAGGATTTTCTTCAAGAAGAACACATATACAGTCAGCCCTCTGTATCTGTGGGTTCTGCATCTATGGATTCAACCAAGTTCAGATGCCAAATATTAGGAAAAAAACAATAAAAAATAATACAAATAAAAATACAGTATAACAATTTTATAGCATTTACATTGTATTTGGTATTATAAGTAATCTGGAGAAGATTTAAAGTATACGGGAGGATGTGTGTACATGATATGCAAATATAATACCATTTTATATAAGGGACTTGAGCATCTGAGCTTTTGGTATCCAAACGGAGTCCTGGCACTAATCCCCCACTGATACCAAGGAAGAACTGTATGTATACACTTAATTCTGGCTTGTTTCCGCAGTTTGGAATAATATGGAGAGAATCGTGCTTCTATTTATACTTTTATCATCAAAGCTAATAATTGAGGTAAATACTTTTGCCAGCTGTCTCTTTTCTGGACCTTTGTGTTATCAGAAGAAGGTTTTGGTATTAGTAAGCTGGCAGTAAATTACTCACTTTTGTTAATCATTTTTAATTTGTTAATCATTTCCAAGTTAGGGACCATGATAAATCATACTAATCTTTTGTTTTGTTTCCCTGAATTAGAACACCCAAGCCTCTGCATGTGGGCAGGGCGTGGAGGTGGGTGGTTCCCTTCTATTCTGAGGTTCTCCTCGGAGGTGGGGTTGGATTCAGAGATGCGTATTCACGAGCACCTCTGCCATTTATGAGTGTGAGCTGATTTCTGCCTTGGAGGAGAAGTAAGAAGGCTGTTGGCTCTTTTTGCCTCCTTGACTTGCTCCGAGTCAGAAGAGACTCCTGGACTTGGAGAAAACCCACCATATAAAATGCCATATTTCTAGTTCTGGAGCCCAGATTGCCCTTTTAAGATTAGTAAACAGAAGTGTTTTTTGTTTTTTTTTTGGTTTTTTTTTTTTTTTTAGTCAGAGTCTTGCTCTGTTGCCTGGGCTAGAGTGCCGTGGCATCAGCCTAGCTCAGAGCAACCTCAAACTCCTGGGCTCAAGCGATCCTCCTGCCTCAGCCTCCCGAGTAGCTGGGACTACAGGCATGCGCCACCATGCCTGGCTAATTTTTACATATATATTTTTAGATGTCCAGATCATTTCTTTCTATTTTTTAGTAGAGATGGGGTCTCACTCTTGCTCAGGCTGGTCTCGAACTCCTTACCTTGAGCGATCCACCCGCCTCGGCCTCCCAGAGTGCTAGGATTACAGGCATGAGCCACCGCGTCCGACCAACAGCAGTGTTTTAACGCTGCAGCCTGGAAGTTTGTGTGTCAGATGTGATTTGCTGCTTGTCTATGCCACCAGGGTAGAGATACAATGATAAAGACAGTCTTCTTGTTTTTAAAATATTTGTTTGTAACCTTAACAGATTGAGCCTCAAGAACCTTGGTGGAGTATAATGTATAATTTTATATGAGACTGAATCTCACATTACGTGGACAGACCTCCTCTAGATGGCTATAATCCCAGATGGCGAGATGTCTAGCCCCTGCAGTGAGGGATCACGTGGGTTATTATTAACAATGGAAAGTGACTATCCCTCAGTTTCCTCAGCTGCTAATTTCTCTTCCTTATCTGATTGCATCTCCTAGTTTTGCCATTTCTGAATCATCTTTTCTGTGTACTCTTTGGCTCATCCTGTATCTATTCCTAAATCCAGCCGTATCCTCGGCCTCTCCTGGCTGCATGTGGTCTGAACACTTAGCCTCCTAAATGGGCTCCTTTGTATGGTATGGCTTCAGCTGGTATGGCTTCCTGCAAAGACCCTGGAGAAACTTCTACACAGTGGTTTTTTATCTGTTTTTTCACCCTAATAGACATGATAGATCTGTTTATCCATTTGACAAATATTGAGCGTCTACTTTGATTCTGCTACTCTCTTAGGGGCTGAAGATTAGGATATCAAGAAAGATGAGTTTTTGCTTCCATAAAGCTCATTTTCTAGGAGAGATTACAGCTAAATAAATAAGAAAAACACTAAGGCATAAGTGCTTTAATATGGGAGTATAGGATCTTACAGGGACAGATGAAAGCACCTGACATAAATGTATAGGGATCAAGGACAGTTTCCTGAGGTTAGTGGCATCTGGGCTATGGCATGAGGGAGATTACCAGGAAATGGGCTCCAAGCAGAAGACAGTATCCAACATTCCCACGAACAACACCAGCCCGGGAGAGAATCCAGGGTTATGCCCAACTTCCAACTATATCCTATACCTACCCTTTTTTTCTTCCACTTAAGAGAGCATATATTAATAGAATGCAAATCAAGCAACAAAGTCATCATAGGGATAAATATGAATTTGCTCTTTTTAAAAAGCTGAATCATAAATTATTTAAAAATTGCCTATTTACTAAGAGTCCAGATATGATTCATAGAACTGCATTTCCGAAATGACTTAATGTACCAGATGTGGTACCTCACACATAGCAATTCATAAAGTAAACAAGAAAAGTCATCAGAAAATTCACATCTCCCCAACGTAATCACCACTAAAAGTGGAGATACAGTCTTCTAGTCTTTGTTTTCTTTTCCAAAATATATATTTTTAAATTTACAAAAAGGGCCTTATTCTATATACATATATGGCTCTTTTTATTTGATAGATCATAATCATTTTCACATGTCATTAAATACTATTCTACATCATTTAAATTACTATTAATATATACTTTTTCATCTGATATATTTATTAATAATTAGTTCTTTATTGTTAGGCATTTGGGGTGCTTCCAAAGTTTTATGAACCTTATATCTCAAAAAAGTCTGTAGGCTGTATAGCTAAATCTTTCTAGCTTTGGAACTTCAAGAAAGTGTTTTCGCCTTTTCTTAAGTTGAATGTGAGACTCACTCATCATACATTGGTTAGGTGATACAACAAAAGGGAGGTTTCATTTACACTGAAGAAAAATTTGGCTATGAAAGCACAGGAGTAGGAAGAAGAATTATGAATTTCTTTTTTATAAATCTATGTAAGATTTTCAACTTATATTTCTATAATAGCTTTGTCATTTGTTGATATTTATTTACCAAAGTTCTAAAGAATTTTGAGAAATAATATGAAAAGTCATGGATATTAGATTAACTGTATAATGAAAATCATAATGTTTTCTTAAAATGTTTATGATTACAAAACATAAAGTAATTAAAGAAAATAATTTTCATAACTTGTAATCAAATTCGGTAGAAAACTAATACTTCATGTAAATTCAGAGGGAAGTAGATTCTTTCCAAGATCAGGTTATTTAAAATATTTTAAATCACATATATGTCAAACTGTTAATGATAATTGGAATAAATATGCTGGAATTGTTTGTGGTCAATGTTAGCTTGGACATCGTAAGCAATCTGTCTAAATTGACTGTATCTGAATTAAACTTGGCTTATTGGATTAGAATGTTTACGCTGCTTAAAAACATATGTTACCCTCAGGGATTTGAATATTAATATTTTTGATGGGTATTTTAAAATTCAAATAACCTGTCAAGATTCTACTTAATATGCAAGAGTATTTTAAATCTTTTTCTATCACCTTCTGAGTGCAACCATCATTTAGAGTTTCTCCTCAGTGTTTGTTGTTTCCCTGATCTTATTCAGTGATAAACTTATTACTGCTGTCCTTAATGTAATACTATCCCTGATAACGTGAGTTTATGGGAGCTGGAGAATTCTCAATTGACACATAAAAGGTTGTGACTCCTTTAAAATTTTAGTGAAAAAGAAAACCCAGAAATGCTATCTTATTGATGTCCATCTGATTTTGAATTTCTTAATCTCTAGAACCTCAAGAACTGATATGGTTTATGCTTCTTTGAGATCATTAGTAGTTAGCTCAAAGGTAATTTCTTGCACCCCAGATTCTTGATCATTTGGAAGCACCCTTTAAGAAGCCATGTTATATAAACATACTTAATCTTGAGGGAAGTACAAAACCTTTCTTAATTCCGTCAAGGTCCACAGTTTTTCTTGCCAGAGTTAATAGTACTGTTTGGGCAGTTATGGCCAGTTTAGAATGAAAAGATTCCAGTTGGTCCCCTGCTTACCTATAAATCGTTCACATGTTTAAGGACCCGTGTAATATTTTTAAGAATATTACCTTTGCCGTTTTTTAAAAAAAATGGATCTGTATCGCCCTCTAGTGGCCATGAAAATTTAAAAAGAGTAACCCTAAAAGGGCACAGTGGTCATTTAAGTGACAGCCATAAAAACAGCAACCAACTACTTCCATTTATTGCTGGGGTACAAACATGCATGCCCACAGCGACCCGGTAGGTGACGTCACAGGGAGTGGGCTGGGATAACATGGAAATGGCTCAACACTTCCTTGTCTAAAGGGGGAAGCCTCTACTGGATTCTGGTTCATGGCTGCCCCAAGAGAAGGCAGGCCAGCCAAGTTGAAAGGGAAACCCCAGATCCAGATATTTATGTAAAAGTGTCCAAAGTTTAAATACAGACAATTCATTATTTTTCTTGAAAAATAGGTTTCAATAGGTTTTCTTGAAAACCTACTGCAAATTCCGCCACTTTCTCATGTATTAAATAAAATTTATAGGAGGCTGTTGGTTTGGACTGAACTCCTGTACCAGGCCCTGAAAGACCAAACCAAAATGGAGTTATTCGTTGGTGGCTCCAGCCACCAAGCTGAAACCAAGTTGTTTATCTGGCCCTCAGAGAAAGAGAGAGAGAGACAGAGAGAGAGAGATGGAGAAAATAGCCAAATCCTCTAACAGACCAGTCCTAGCCAGCATGATAAGAAAGTCCCCTCTGCTTTAACATTTGCAAGGAAAGCAACTTTGAAATGCCCAGTCTGCTTGTTGCTTTTTGTTTTGTTTCTGCTTTCCTCAGCCCTTTTCTGTTTATAAAACCAATTGTAAGTGCATCAGACCAATCTGGTTTAAACTTTTATGTAATAAAGTTGTGAGTTGAAGGTCACATAACTTGAGCATGCCCAATGAACCAAGCGTGCAATCACAGGTGGAACCTAAGTGCTCAGACTGAGGAGCGGACTGAGACGTAGGGACTGAATTAAGAAGCGGACTCCACTTGGCAGGTCCAGGATCCAATCAGATTGAGCCCTGGCATCACCCCAGAGCAGGATCCAATCAGAGTACATTTCCTGGCATCACCCCATCTCAAGATCCTATCAGATCACGGGACATTACCCTCTGACTATAAACCCTGTCCCAACCCCCAGCTTGGAGAGACAGACTTGAGTCCACTCCTGTCTCCTTGTTTTGGCCACCTGAGAATAAACATTTCCTGCTGCAAAAGCCCAGTGCTTCAGTGTTTGACTTTCCATTGCGCAGGGGCAAACGAACCCACTTTGGTTCAGTTACACAATTTCCTCTGCTCAGCTCATCAGAACACTCATTCTATTTTATGGAGTGAAGTGTTGCCTGATTCTAGAATCTTCAGACTAAATTTTCGGTAATTTTGTCTTGTGTCACTTGTAGCCTTTGGCTTATTGCCACCCTCTGTTCAATGGGCCCTGTACTAAGGGCTTTAGATACAGTATCTCACTTTAGCTCACAAAACAACCCTATGACAGGTTAGCTCCGTTTTGTAGATGAGGCAGGGAGAAGTTACATAAATTGCCTAAGATCATATGGCTTGTGAAAGCCGTATCTGGGATTTGTTTTTTTAGTTAGTTAGTTTGTTTGTTTGAGACAGGGTCTCACTTTGTCACTCAGGCTGGGGTGCAGTGGCGCGATCATAGCTCAATACAACTTTGAACAAGTATGCTCAATGGAGCCTCCTGCCTCAGCCTCCCACGTAGCTAAGACTACAGGTATGTACCACCATGTCTGGCTAATTTTTAAAATTTTTTGTAGAGACAGGGTGTTGCTATGTCATCCAGGCTGGTCTCCAACTCCTAGCCTCAAGCAATGTGCCTTGGCCTCCCAAAGTGCTAGGATTATAGGCGTGAGCCACCACATCTAGCCAAGAGCTGGGATTTGAACCCAGTTCTTGCTAACTCAAAACCCACAATTTTAACTCCTGTGCTTATTTCCTACCACATGGTGTACAAGAGTCATTCAATTAAGAAATGTACCAGAGACTGTTCTAGGTAACAAAAGCACAGCAGTGAATGAGGCAAATCCTGCCCTCATTCTAGTGTGATTTGTATGTGTGGTTGGGGGTAGAGACGATAAACACGTGCATACATGCCAATGTTGGATAGTGGTAACCACTGTGAAAACATAAAGCAGTGTGAGAAGATACAGAATGATGGTGGCTTGTTTGTGACAGGGTGGCCAGGAAAGACCTCCCTGATGAGGTATTGTTACGGCAGAGATGACCGGGAATAGACCAACACACACACAGAAATATTGGCAAAAACAGGTTTATACGCCAGTGGGCTCAGATGGGGATTTTTCCTTCCAAATTCTGAGCACCAGACAAAGAGCAGTGCAGTCTTTTATACACTCTGCTTAAGGGGGAGGGGCAAGGTTACAACAGGGCCCCTGCCTAACTTTAGTGAGGCAGGGTCCTAAGTTACTTTACAGCCTGGTACACTAATTGCTACAGGTGATTTATGAGGGGAAACGTTGCAGGGCAGGAGGGGCCTCAAGTAAGGAATGCAAAGGACAATGCCCGGTAGTGGAATTTTCCACTTTAGTGGAATTTTCCAATTTTCCACTTCACGTGGACAGTGCTCCTGTACAAGTCCTCCACAACCCTTAGAGCACCCAAGAGCACAGGATCAGACCTGGAACCGCCTTAGATCACTCGCTTAACCTCTGCGAGCCTCGGTTTCCTCATCTGTAAAGTGAATCAGTATTTGCAATAGTACCTACCTCACAGGTGAAAGAGAAGATTAGTTAGAATGTATGTAAAGCACAATGCCAGACCTAGAGTAAGCATTCAATAAATTTTTCACTTATTCTTTACTGCCCTATTCTCTGATCATAACAAATTAATACCTATAAATAAAAGTCTTTCATTTTAAAATTACCTTTGATTAATCGCTATTGTTCTCAGTATCATCAATTACTGTAAGGAAGGTTAGTGACTGTAGTCACCCATCAGAGACAGAAGTACAACTTTGGGTAATTGCCTACTTCTTAGGATTAATGCCATCCCCCTGGTTTTACATATGGGGTATGATTAAAGTGTACACATTTATGTTATTACTATCTGGAGGATGTGCACTTCCTATTGAGAATTTAAACATTATGTTACTACATGATAGCAATCATATCTCAATATATTATGCAGTTTTTGGATTAACTAAGTATTTTCCCCTCTCTCCCTTTCGTCCCTAATATTATGGATATTTCTGACCACATGTTTAATGACTCACTAAGAATAATTAGGAAAAAGTATATGTAAAATTTATTTATTTATTTTTATAGATAGGGTCTCACAATGTTGACCAAGCTGGTCTCACATCCCTGGGCTCAAGCAATCCTCATGCCTCAGCCTTCCAAGTAGCTGGGATTACAGGTGTGAGCTACCACATCTGGCAAAATGTAAAATTTAAACACGTACATACTTACTGAACATATTTAATATTAAAATACAAATTATATCTACTGGCTGAGATGAAAAAAAGTCACTGGAGAAGGAAGACATGGATTGGTTGGAGTATGTGGGGACCTTCTAGCAGGTCGAAGTAGAACACACAGCCAGGTCCTGAAACATGGTGTTAGCTCTGGGTCAAGGGGGGAAAAGCTGAAAAAATCTGTGTTGAACAGATCATGGTTCAGGATTACATGCTCTCAGGATTTATTTCCATTATCACTGAAAAAAAACCAAAAACCCTAACTATGGCAATTGGCCCCAGCATTCCTGACTCCAAATCCATTCCTAGACTTCCCAGTCATATAAATATCTAAATATGTAAATGTATAAAAATAAATAATAATAGTTTATTCAAACAAGTTTCAATTGGGGAATCTGTCACTTGCAAATAAAAGCATCCTAATACACAAAGACCTGTAAAAAGGAAACTTCCTTGGACCTCATTTTCCTCATTATCACAAAATTGCCTCCCAATTAGATGATCTCTGAAGCTCCTTCCATATAATTATTTGTTTCAAATTATATGATGATCAGATAACCTGGAATGACATAGGTATTTGCAATGAATTAATTCCTTCAATTGGGCACTGGAAGTTTCCTTCTGCAGCAAGTTCTGGTTTTCTAACTGCCTATCTGTACTGGTGTAGGAGAGACCTTCTAAGATATAAGAAACTCATTTTAAGTATCATTTCCCCCTCCTTGGTCAATATCTGTCACTGCCAATTATTTTTCTATTCTATTCTATCCTTATTTTTTTTTCTTTGAGACAGAATCTTGTTCTGTCGCCCTGAGTAGAGTACGCTGGCATCATCATAGCTCACTGCAACTTCAAACTCCTGGGTTCAAGTAATCCTCTTGCCTCAGCCTCCCAAGAAGCTGGGACTACAGGCCCACATCACAACGCCCAGGTGATTTTTCTGTTTTTGGGAGAGACTGGGTCTTGCTCTTGTTCAGGCTGGTCTCAAATTCCTGAGCTTAAGCAATCCTCCCGCTTCAGCCTCCCAGAGTGCTAGGATTACAGGTGTGAGCCACTGCACCTGGTCTTCTATCATTTATTTTTTAACAATCTCTACCCCCAATACTCCTACCAAATAAATTATTTGGAAAAGACTAGTTATACAATTCCTCTGAATGACTGAGAACTTGGAATTAGTTACAAGTAAAATAAAACATAATTACAAAGCTGTTTTCTACTTTATTTATCTACTTAAGATGTGGTAGCCCTCTTTGAGTAAGTTTTCAAGCACAGATATATTCTACCTATAAATGAAAACTAATATAAAGACACAGTCTATATGCTCACTGGAAATGAGCTAATGAAAACAAAGCAAGAAATCACGTGCTCTACAATATAAGGATAGTATCTGCTCACTCAACATATATAAGAAGTAAAAACATGTAAATAGTACAGTCAATCAACTCAGAGAAAATGCTAAGGATGGGAGTGAGATACCTGCTTTAAATTCATCACCCAAAACGAAGACAATTTGTAAGGCACAACACTACAGCTCCAGAAACATGGTTAACATTATTTAAGATGATTAATTTTTCCCCTGTGAGGAAAATAGTTTATAATCATATTTAATTTAATATTTAATTAGATTTAGAAGTGCACCAAATATTAAATCAAAAGAAAATCATTTTCTAAAAGACCATAAGAAATGCATCTTGCATTTCTGACTACACAAATTGCTGAATCAAGAGTAAAAACTATTAATTGGCATACTGGTAAATAAATCTAAAATTACCATAAGAATCAACCTAATAACCCTCAAATAACAAATGCATTAAAATCGTAATTCTAATTTAAATAACTTAATACTGTAATGTAGTACTTTATGATTTTGCCTCAGATGATGACAGTCTCAATCATTAAAAATGAACTTAAAATCCTTAAAAGACTAGTGTAGACACAAAACATGGATGTTTTCAATAAATATCATTAGAATCAGTTATGTTTAAGAAATCACAAGCCACTGAGAAATTTATACAACACAGGGCAGACAGAAACATGGATGGCTCTTTTTATGACAAAGTTTGAAATCTTAATCAGACTCATACATGACCTCTCTATACTGACAAAACCTTAAGCCCTAGACCAAAATATTAAATTAAGAAGTATAAATTTTAAAATGAAACTGGATTTATCATATAAAGTCAAAATTATCCATCTTCGACTTCTGCAAAAGAGTCTCCTCTTATACATATAATCTCTCCATCAGATATTTTATTCTGGACCTCTTTCTATGATATGATTTATCTGTGGAATTATTTCTAAAATTAATGCAAAGCACCAGAAAAATTTCAAAAGTAGTAAATGCATTCTGTTCCAATGAAGTACTATGAAACACAGTACTTAATATTTGTACTCAAGTCTAAAGCTGCAATGGCACTTTCAACAAGTCCATCTTGTTCATCAATGCCTGAATTCCCTTCTGAGATTTTTCAACATGCATTCACTTGATGAATAGTAAGAACCTCCAAAGAAATTTTAGTAGACTAAGAGAAATAAAAAGAATATAAACTATGCCATAGGCATGCAAACACAATTTAAAGACACTAGACAGTAGCCAGCACACGGTAGATGCCTAGTAAGTATTTGCTGAATGAGCAAACAAATGAATGAGGTGAGTCCAATGCTAGTAGGTAAGAGGCAGGAATGTATATGTCACTGAATGAACTTACCCTTTCTACAATGGATGCTGTCTAACAACATGAAATTATGATTTCCTTTTTTATCTAGATTATGAAGAATCCCAATACTTAAAAGAAATAAACAGTAGGGAAAAAACCTGAACAAAGCAACACTTTACTGTGCAATATTTCCCATACCAAAATGAGATAAAGGGGGAAAACCAAATTTATCTTAAATTTGACAAATACATTATTTTACTTGGACAAATACACATGTGCAAATGAATTAAACTTTTAATTAACATAAATTTATTGATATGATCCTACAATTACCAATTACTATTTTCTTTTATTTCAATGTCCTTACTCTCAATCTCCAACCCAGTCCATTTCTTTAAATCCAAGATCTCCTTCAAGGTCTTGCTCAAAATGCAATTTCTTCTCTGAAGTCCTTTGGATTTCTCCAAACCGTACAGAACGTTTCTCTCCTCTTAAGACCCTCAGCATGTGACACCTCTTCTATCCTGTACTGATGGCCACATCAGCAGGTCTCGTCTACCCTGTTAGGCTGCAAGCTTCTCAAGGAGGCCCACCTTGTTTACATTTTAATTCCACTTATTGCCCAATAGAAGGCCTTACAATTCTGAGATACACAGTATTTTTGAACCATTGTCAGAATGAATAAAATTAATGCAATCATGACAAGGAAGACTGGTTTTACTTGGAAGCAAATGGCATGATGATGTATAGTGAGTTCCATTCACTGATCTGAAAACGGTTTAACCTTCGGGCAAAACATCAACCCTTGGAAGACCAAGCAAGGCTTGGAATTGAGCTATTTCCAAAAAGTCCTATGTCCTCCACGGAATACTGTCTCTTCCAGTTCATCATCCATCCATCCAAGTAGTCCTTGAATGCCTCCTAGATTCCAAGCACTGCAATGTTAATGGGTAGACTAAAAAGTACTCATTACAGGCGAGGTTCTAGCTCTCAGAAATCGGCACCCTCACCTTCAGTGTGCGGCACCCTGGCAGATGCTTTCTGAGAGGCTCCCTCTCTCCCATGTGACTGCACAGTCAGAAAGCAGAAGCAGCTGCGTGCCCTGCAGTCTCCCATTCTCTCCATGGCTCCTCCTACCTTTCTCAAATAAATAGAAGCCAAATTAGCCATTTACCATAAATAAATTGAGTAACTAATCTTAACCAAATGGGTAACTCTATCGAATTCAGTTGAAGTGGGCATTCTATGGGTTTTACAGTGCCTTAGAGGACTCTGAACACTGTAATGCATCCCCTGTTAATTTAGCAGAACTGTCTCAGCAAGGAAGCTGCAGACAGGCAAATGTGACTTCTAGCGGTTCCCCAGGGACTCCTTCTGTCTCCAGTGGCTTTTCTGGGATCATTTAAGGCATTACCTTGTCTGTATTCAGAAGTTTCCACCATGTTTAGGCTCAGTATTACGGAACTTCAAAGCTTCTTAAATTTTAAAAGAATGTTCACAAGTTCATTATTTATTCAGTGGATAAATAATTTATTAATCCCTTAAAATGTATAGAATTCTCTACAATCTTAAAGTATACTTAGCTAGAAAAGATATATAAAAATAATACAAGGCAATATATGATGAATGAAATCCAAGAAGGAAAAGAGAAGGTCACTTTCTGAATAATGGAAGCTAACACTTATTGAGCACTAACTATATATCAAGCATATAGTACTGTGCTAAGCACTTTATAGAAAATATTACTGCATTAAATTATGAAGTACTACTTATCTGGTGGGAGGATAGGAAGGAAATGAGTTTTGGGCCCTGCATTATAAAATTTCCCTAGCCATTACAATCATAAGCATTTTAAATGTGGAGATATAAAATAAATGTTGATTTAACAATGAATACATGTCCATTTTTTCTGTTTTACAGTACTTTTATAAAAATAGTTTAAACTCCAACATATATGGAGTACACATTCCAAATACATGGCATAATTTTAAAGGGCACAATGCAAATTTAAATGGGTTCTTGTTTTGTTTTGTGGGAAGGGTTACTTTTTAACTAGTGATCTCTATCTAGGTAAAAATATTCACTTCCCCTACAAACCTGAAGACACCCTGTGAGCTTTCAGGAGGACAAATTTAGTTTTGTTTTCACATTTTAAAAAAATGAAATAAAATATATGCCTGTGGTACATTAATAATTCATTGTTTATTATCTTAGGGACATTTAATAAGAAAGTAACACATTCTAATTTGTTATCATATGCATGTTATTTCTTGTTCATGTAAATAATTCATACAAGAGAAAATAATAAAAGCTTTCCACACCAACTGAGATCATTTGAAATATGAACTTAGAGCTGTTTCTATTTGTAAATAAGTTGGATAAACACAGTGCACAAGATGATAACTAAGGATGCAACAATCAAGTTGAAATGAAAAGAAATCCATCATCGAGGATTTTGTAAGGATGACAAAGGAGAAGGATGTTCACAAATAACTTATAAAGGCAAAGTGTGATAAATGCTATTTAAGTGGTAGCAAATTTCAGAGGAAAGAGGGATACATCTTTGTTAGAAGAAATCTAAGATATTTTTCTGTGGATAGTAATCCATTTGGGCATTAAAGATAAGGAATAGATCTTTAACAAGCAAAAATGAGGAAAGAGCTTTTCAGCATGTGCTATGTTCACAGCCTGGGAACAAAGACATAGCCAAGGTATACTTGGGGCCAGGGACTAGGTGTTCCAGGGTTCCTGTGAGTGTGCAAAATGTAATGGCCTAAAGACAGAACTGGCAGTGTGGAGAAGACCAAATGCCATAATAAGGAGTCTCAACTTTATTTTATAGGTCTGCATTTCTCCAGCTGAAGAGGGGAGATAAAGGAAAGGGGACAGAGCGGATGGAGATGGCAGGAAATGAAACGGGGGAAGTCAGTTCTTTACAGAGCGAACATTCTCACGGAGGATGCAGACAACTAAAACAAGCCGACAACAACAAAAACCGTAGCATTTTGATGAATACCATGGCAAGTAAAACTGGAAGCCACTGGAGGTTCTGTGACCTGATTCGTATTTTGAAAGTATCAGAGTAGACCATTAAGGGTTGCAATGCTGAAAGCAGGAAAGCCAGCTAGTAATGCAGCAGTTCCAGAAAAGAACCAAGCCAGCGAGGGCCGCGTGAGGGCAGGGAAGGTGGTTGGGAATATTCTGAAGATAGAATCAACAGGATGCACTGACAGGCTGAATGCGGGTGTGAGAGAAACAGAGGAAACAAGGATGACTCTGAGATTTTTGGCCTGAGAACTAGATAAAAGGCATTGTTGTTTCCTGAGATGAGCAGGGTACAGGAGCATCTGAAAGGAAAGAAAGAAAGATGGGGGTAGTCAATGGTTCCAAGTGAGCAGTGCCCAGCCACTCAGCCAGGATGATACTGAAAACAGGTCAGATTTGCAAGGAGATCTGCCAAACTCCAGCGACCACACAGCCTACACACAGGGGACAGCACAAGGATTCCACGAGGAGTGAAAGGAGGGGGCAGAGTTGCCATGATGCTAAGAACATGGAAGCTGAATAGAAGGAAATGCTCCCTGCCAGGAACAAGGGTAAGGAAAGGCACTTGGGGACGTGAAGAAATCACAACAGATGGGAAGTATCTGCTAAGTGACTGATGGACTCATCCAAAGATGAATTCGAGGAAGAACAAGAGCATGGTGACTGCTCCTAGGAATAGATAACATGACCACAGAATATATGAAGGAGCCCATTTCACCAAGCCACGGCTGTACAATCTGACTCCCTTTGAATTTAGCAGCAACACGTTTCTTTCCAGGGGATCCTTGGAATCTCTTATATTTGCAACATCTCATCAGTACAACAAAAAAGCCCACTCACACACCTACGAAGAGTTTAAGAGTTCATGATACCCAGCCTCCAGTCTAGCCATGGCCTGTTTTACATGGCACTCTGAATTGAATGAAGAAAAGGAACACATGGCGTCTCTCAAAGAATCACGTGTCACTGTTTTTCTACTTCAACATGCTGTCTCAACACCACTGCTGTAATGACACACCGTAGTGTGATGCACCAGTGGCTAATCCTGAGGATTCTCTATTATCTCCTGCATTAGGATGTGCAGCATCAGAAATCTGATGGATTAACGGAAGACTGTTACTGCTAATTGCTGAAATAAGACTATTTAGGGCAGAGAGGCAACTGCTGGATTTTTTTAGGCATTTTCACAGCTTCTCAGAGCTGTACTAATCAGGCACATTAATTCCTACAGTAAACAGCACGTAGCTTTGCTGAGAGACCATTATAACTCTCCTTCATCATTTCATTCCAAATACCATCCCTAAATGCAGATCATTTGCCTTAGATCATTTATCAGCTGTAACATGCAGTCTATCCAGACTCCAGGCACAGCTGATGGCTAGAATTTTACACTTCCCCAATTAAAACAGATGTGGCCAGCTCAGGGAGCCTTTTTCAGCCACCTAGATGCATACAGCTTCTCCACGAGGTGAACCAGAAGCTCAGCTCATGGTAAGGACACCAAACGCTGAGGTTTCTTGGAGATGATTTGCATCACTGAAGACCTGTGGGCCACCCAAATCTTAACAGTGAGGCACAAAGAGAAGAAACACAGCCTTTGGAATTAAACACGAGCTCCAATTCTAGTTCAGGCCTTACTATCTGTATAACTCTTAAGCCAATTACACAACATCCCTGAGCCTGACTTTTCTCATCTATAAAATGGGCATATCACGTCATTTCTTTGCATATAAAAATATCTAGTGGAGCACTCCTACAAACACAGCACAGCCACTGATTCAGAAAACACCATGGTTTGGTTCTTGTCACAGGTGTGTCGCTACAGTGAACTGGACACACTAGGCAAACAGCTTGAGGGTAACTGGCCACTGACATCATCCAAGCAACTCCTCTTGTGCTGATTCCATACTCAGCCAGCCTTCTAATTTGGCTTCACACTTAGTTTAGTTTGAGTACAATGCCCAGCATAGAATGCTACTAATATGTCACAGTTCTCACTGTAAACTGATAGATGAGCATTTGGATTTCTGTACATCTGCACCTTGTGGTATTGTTTAACTTAAGTGAGGACGATCAGAACAGGAACACTGACAATCAATTTCATGACATCCATAGTTAGCAGTACTAACTATGCATTACCCCTGATGGATCTGTAGTGCAAGCATAATTGCAAGAAATAGCTCAGAGACATGGTTGTCCTCAGGAAGAGAGGGCAGCATTAAGAAAACCATCTATCTGGGAAATAGCCTAATTCCCAAACCGGACTCTTTAATCCTCAAGAGCAACCCCCGCCCCCCGCCATTACTCCCCTCGTGTATTGTGAAATTAAAAGTCAGCCTTATATTACTTAACTCCCTGTCATTCCGAACACAAATGTGTTATCACAGCAAAGTTAACGGGAAGAAAGGTATCTTATCACAGTTACTAACACCGAGAATCACTGCTATAGAAAATCAAGTTTATTGATTCTTCAAGAAAGGAAGGGTAAAAACAGAGAAAGAAATTAACACAGGTTTTGATGAGACTGGGTGATATTTTCTCAGTGGGATTCAGTTTCAATTTAAAGCTGAAAGAACATTTTGAGCTTAAAGATATTGGGTGATTTGGTTAAAATTCCAGAGGATTGGATTCAAGATTACTTTGTAATCTCATGACTTTAAAACCTTCTTAATTGAAGACTTACATTTGTTTTAAATAAAACAGGACACAGATGTGTAGAACAGAAAAGCAAATCAGAATTAGGGAAAATGTTTCTGGCCAGCAGTCCCCAAGGACTCTGAATTTAACGTGATACTCAATTAAAGAGGAAAATCAGCTCCTGGGCACGGACTCTCGCTTTTACAGGGCACATAAAGTGAGCTATCCTAAAGGCCCCTGAGTACAAAACCACCAGCTCGTATGAATGCTACATTATACTCTGGAACCATCCTCCTGCTCAGATAACAAGGCAAAATGTGGTATTAATGGTGGGTATGTTTATCTTATCTCAAAGAGAGAAAAACAAAGCTTTAGCTTCGAAAAAATTACTTCACAAGGGCTCACTTGTGTAGGAAACTGACAATGTAAATCCATCATCCTCTCCAAGATCTCTTCAGAGTTCATAACAGAAAACATTTTAAAATAGCAAAGACAAAACTTTAAAAGCATTGCTCCGATTTTTTTTAACTCCTTCACTTATGATTCTAAAATAAATCAGCAAATAGCCCAAAAGGCTATTCCATCTTTTAAAAATGTTTAAAACCCCCTTTCCCCACTGCCTGTGAGCAACTGTCCTACATCTGTGCTCCTCTTCATAACCTAGTTCCTCAGGAGAGGGCTCCGTAATCGCTCTGCCCTCTCTGGTTCTTGGCCCCTAACGCACTGCAGCTTCCATCTCTGCACCTGAACAGCTCTCACTAAAGGCACAGAGACCCCAGGCCACTGAATCCAAGGCCGTCTTCGGTCTCACCTGTCTTATTTCTTGACTACTTCACCATCTGGGAATACCCTCTTCCTGGGGCTCCGTGGTGACACCACTGCTCTGGTTGTCCTCCTCCTCTACCAGGCCTTCAGTGTCAGGAGTGCTTTCTCTCAGCCCCGGATGCCCTGGTAACACTCTTCCTGCTCCCTATACGATTTCATCCACCCCTTTAGCTTTAACTCTCTTGACCTCTCCTTCTGAGCTCCAGTCCGGCATATCCAACCACCCAACAGAATTCTCAGAGTGGCTATCTCAGGGGCCTTAAATTCCATATATTTAAGACATTCCCAGAAACCTGCTCTGCCACCAGGCTTCCTTGGATGAGTAACGGGCATCACTCTCCACCCTTAGTGCCCCACTTGCCCGTTCCACATTATCCAGTCTATCATCAGGTCCAGCTGATTTTAGCTTCCAAATACTCATTTCCCATCACCATTCACCTGCAATGCTTCAGCAGTCTATTACCCAAGCCACAGCCACCCACTCTTCCCCTTCTCCATCCACACTTTTAAATCCATTCCTTTACAGCCTGAGTGAGCTTTAAAAATATTATGTGTATTTTGTGTGTGTGCGCACATTTACACAAACACGCAATCTTGTTACCTTGTGTGGCTCTAAGCTAAAATGCAATTCCCAATTGCACTTAAGACCTTTAACATGGGTCAGCAGAATCTCTGATTTCTGGCCCGCATCTGTATCTCCACTTTTTTCTTTAATAAAATTGCCTTCACTCTCGAGTATAACTGCAAAGTTGGCCCTTTCAGTTTCTAAAATATTCCATACATTCTCCTTAAAAAGAGGCTTTTGTACATCTGTGAGCTCTGCTGTACCCCACCACACTCTACCTAGCAAATGGGTCATCTATGATGTTGATTAAAAAATCAGATATTCAGGCCCCACCCTGAATCTAATGAATCAAACCATCTCAGGGCAGCCAGAACACTCCCTTTCAACAAGCAGCTGGATCATTCTGATGAG
The DNA here is from genome assembly GCA_963575035.1 of Avahi laniger. Taxonomy (NCBI): domain Eukaryota; kingdom Metazoa; phylum Chordata; class Mammalia; order Primates; family Indriidae; genus Avahi; species Avahi laniger. Next base: position 26,851 of record CAUYSK010010829.1, read on the forward strand.
CAGGTTTGGGAGCCTGATACCAACAATCAATCATCTATCTAACACCTGAGTCCCTTCAACCACACCCACAAGGCCAAGATCTCCAGCCACAACTCAGCATTTAATGCGGCAATCCATCCCTCCTGCAGACAGGTTAGACAGCTTCTCCTTACACCGACCTGAACCTTGCCTCCCGAACCTTCTACCCACTGATCCTAGTCAGCAATTCCTCACAATTGCCCTCACAGGACAGGACTGGCACCCTCACCATCTTGACTTTCCTCTGGGGCTGCTTCCATGTGTGCAATCCCATTCTGAAGCATAGATCCCAATGCCAAATCTAAGTGGTTCCAGGACAATTCCTCATCGAAGCTAACTCAATGGTTCAGGAGGTCTCTAAAGAGGTCAGCTGTCATGAATCCAGCATCAAGGCAGGAAACTGCGAACCTCACCGTGTCTCAGCTTCCTCATTTGTTAAACTGGGATAATACCACTGCCCTCCTCTTTGGGCTGATACATGCATGGGAAGAACACAGTCTAGTGCCTGTCTTGTAGAAAGTACATAAATAGAATGTGATCTCCCTGAAGACAGGTTTTTGTGTCTACTTTGTTTACCACCACTATTAATAGCATTTAGAACAGTGCCTGAGACAGAGAGGACACTCAATTATCTACTGAATGACTGAATAGTTAGCAATCATGGACAAAACTAGAATTGAAAAAATTTAAAATTTTTGAATGTAGGGAAAAAAATAAATGGAAATGAATTCCAGTTTAGTTTTGCTCTTAGTTTAAATTAAAGCACATTCTTTAAGTGACTCTAAAAATGCCAACTCATGGTTTTGACAGACCATACGATAATTTAAATATCTCATTCTTTTAAATAAAATGGCATAAGACATGTATGATTTAGAATTATGCTTCTGTACCATAGCTGTAATTTTCAGAAAGTTATATTATCTTTTTAAGCTCTTATTTCAAAGACAATAACTACTTTGCAACAATAGTACACTGGGGAATAACAAAAATACATTAGTTGCATTAATTTTAAGTAGAATCATTAAACTACTTATTTTTTGTTGCTGAATTATTTTAATGCTTTGATATTAAAGTGAAAAATAGTGAATGTTTCAGATACTTTTAAAAATCCATTCTGGTATAAAAAAAGTAATAGTGGCTCATAGAATATGTATCCTTACATATACACATATTTTTATATTGCTTATTGAAATATATTTGTCATATGACCACCGAAAACTCTTCAAATTATTTTAGGAAAGATAAGGTAGCTTTTTTGTTTTCAAAGAGAGGTAAGCAGAGTTGAGCACATCAGGATTCCTATTTGCACAGGGTCCCTCGTTTGGGATAAGCGGAACTCTAACCCCAGTCACTGTGGCACCCACACAATACCCTGCTTCCTAACCAGCCTCTACTCTTGGTCTCCTTGCTGTTCCTTCTAGAGGTCGTTCAGTCAGGGAAAAATCACTGAGTTAAAGTTCAGTTCTACTCTCTACCACAAACCCCCACCTGAAAATATGTAAAGAGGCATTTCAGGTAAGCATGGCCCAAGAACCCTCACTGCTGCGCTCCGGTGCCCACTCTAATAGTCTCGTCTTCACGTTCCCTTAGCACAGGGCCTGCAAAGTGCTTCCCAAATACCTGTTAGAATAAGCAGAGCCTCACCAGAGGCCACTGGGCATTCTGTGTCCCAAAGGCTCCCTTTCCATGTAGGCCAAGGCTGAGTGAGAATCGGGCCCTGATCTTCACCCAAAAGATAGGTGGTCACTGGGAAGGACCAGCACTCTGGGAAGAAAGGAACTCATGCCAGGGCTGGGGAGGCCAAGAACAGAATGGTTTTAGGACACAGGCCTCAGGAGAATGAAGAGTCGGCTGCCTCCCTGCCTGGCCCCTGGACTAAACCAGGAGGGAGGGAGCTGTAACCCTGCAAAGGGAAAGAAAGGCCCAGGTCTGAGACTCAAAAGGACTGAAATGTTTGGTGCCCAAAAACTGAAAAGGGAAAATGTCCTGCCCAGAGTAAAGACGGCACGGCTGCGTGCAAGCCCGTGGGGTCAGGAGGTGAGTGGGAACGGCAGGGACGGAAACAACCACTTCCATGGGAATCCCAATTCTGTCAATATTTTAGTGTGAGTCATCCCAGAACCTCGAGAAGAGGAAGGAGACCAAGGAAGTCCCTCTGCACGGGGGAAGGACACTAAGCCACCTGCACAATGGGTGACAGGGTCTGGAGCCCCCTGTCTGGGTAAGAGACAGCTAAGTACGATGAGTCCCCCAGGGACGGGGGATGTGACTGGATAAAGCACAAAGTATGTCAAAATCTCACAACTTATAACCCAGCCAATCCCAGCAGGGAACCCGGAGTCACACAGGTCAGGCTTAGACCCTGAGCAAGGAGACCCAGGGTTGTGCACAAGACAACCTCGCTCCAGCCTGGCCCCTTATGTTCACGAAGCCACCAGCTGTATTCCTGGGAGAGGAAGGCATCTGTGTGCCCCCTCCCTCCAAGGAGTCTGCTAAAGTCCAGAGATTGTGAAGCCCTTTTAAATGGGGGCGGGGACAACTGTCTTTGCCACACTCAAGCGCATGTCTCACAGAGAGTACGGCATTTCCTGTGTCATATTACCTGATTGGACAGTATAAGAAAATAACCTAGTTTAAAAACAAACCTGCAGTGAAGTCCTGCTTTGGAACACTAAGTTTGGAGGGTGGGTTTACACAGCCCTTTCTTTCCCCAGTGAACATCAGAGGGAAAGGTGCTGAAATTATGAGCGCCTCATATCAGATGCTTGCACAAATGTTAACTTGCTCATGCCTCACAGTAGGAAGTATTATCTCTACTTTTCAGAAGAATGAAGCTGAGAGACATGAGTGACCTGGTCCAACTGGACACTGTGGACCTGGGTTTTAAACCCAGGTTTGTGACCGCCAAGGTCACACACTGACTGCTAGTGTTGGTCTCACTGCAACTTTGCAGACGATGAAGATGACAGAGTGAATGCATCTTGATGACTCTCCAACACTCTGCAAACTCCCAACCTTTTCATTCAAGAAAGCATGGAGGGGGTTCTAATGGAAAGCTTTAGTTTCTGTCCTCTTACCTTGCAATATAATTTCACCACAGGGCAGGGATTAAGCCATGTTCTTTCTTCATTTTTAAGCCAAAAATAACAAACCAAATCAAACAGTGTGGGAAACTAGATTTTTTTAAAACAGACATTTGTATTCAATTTGATAAGAGTTGGAAAATCACTAGTAAGTGAAAGCATATCAGGAAATCTGGAAATCTCTGACTTATTGATAAACTATTAGACTGTTTCTTTTTGTTTCGTTTTAACTACTTTCATATCAAGAAACAAAGGAAACATATTCAAGACGACATTCTAGTGCCTGCTTAAAAAGACCTTTGAACCTGGAGTCTTAGCCTTTTAAAAGCTTTTTCCACAAAAGCTTTTATCTTATTACTCTCCTTAAATATATATGCTCAATGACAACTATAGGTACATTTCAAGCTCTTGTGGAGTTTCTGTAAATTTTATTAGAGGCAAAAAAATGATTCCTTCAAGGTCCTTGAAAACTGTACCTAATGGAGGGAGCGAGGGAGGAAACGCTGCCTGGTTACTCAAACAGCAGCAGCTAACACGCACGTAAGGCTCACTACACATCCAGCACTGTCCTAGCAGCTCTGCACGGCACACTCACGTAGCCCTCACAGCAACCCCATGCAGTAAATCCTTCTGTTGTCTCCATTTACAGAAGAGGAAACTGAGGCACAGGGAAGCTAAGTAACTTGCTCAGGCTACACAGCCGGAAAACGACAGAGGTAAGATTCAAACCTAGCCAGTAGGTATTGCCATACTTACAGTTAAGTAGAAACTGGTTTCAAAGTAGATAATTTGGGGAAGATGTTCCTTTATAGATGTAATCTGATCTCATTATGAATAGAGAATTAGGACCTCTGGTCTTCATTCTTTAGGAAGCCTGTAGAGTTCAGCACAGCAGAAAGAACATGGAAGACCAGCTGCTGGGAGTTGGGGTCCCACTCACAGCTATGGATATGTAGTTGTATGGCCTTAGGCAAATCACTTTACTTCTGGAGACCTCATTTTTTTAAGACGTAAAATTCCAGAAGCTGGGGAAAGAGAACTTGTATGATAGTTTCCAGTCTGTACCTATCTGATCTGGGTTCAGATCCACCAGCATGGGCAGATATTAATATTTGTTTAATAGTAACAGCTTTCTCCCATACAATTTTCAACAGTCCTTCTCTCATAATTTGGTCCCACAGTGCTCTCCGTGTGTGCCCAAGCCAGAATAGAGGGGCAGTGAAGAGTTGGAGCTGAGTCCCAAAAGTCCCGTGTCTACCTCCATGGCTGACCAGCTGCAGGCACCGGTTTCTTTCTTTAGGCTGGAGCAATGCCACCTACCTCACATGGTTGTTCTGGGGGTAAGTAAAGAATCTAGTGCCTGTCACATGGGAAGGGCTTGTGACTAGGAGTTATTTTTAATACTCTAGGCCTTAATCATCTCTCACATAAACTATTAAGCATCATAAAAACATGGAAGCAAAGATGCTCAATGTAGCATTATTACTGTTAGCAACCTAAATGCCCCAAAATGCAAAAAGTTAGAATATACAAAGTATGGAATAGTATCAAAGCATTAAATACTATTTAAACATATGTGGCCATTAAAATCATATTTTCCAACATTTCCCCACTTGAAAAAAAGATGATCTTAATCATTAAAAAAGGAAGACTGGCGGGTGCAGTGGCTCACACCTGTAATCCTAGCTCTCTGGGAGGCCGAGGCGGGCGGATCGTTTGAGCTCAGGAGTTCGAAACCAGCCTGAGCAAGAGCGAGATCCCATTTCTACTAAAAGTAGAAAGAAATTAATCAGACAACTAAAAGTATATAGAAAAAATTAGCCGGGCATGGTGGCGCATGCCTGTAGTCCCAGGTACTCGGAGGCTGAGGTAGAAGGATCACTTGAGCCCAGGAGTTTGAGGTTGCTGTGAGCTAGGATGACGCCACGGCACTCTAGCCCGGGCAACAGAGTGA